>SRPY01000236.1:0-42190 GCA_018360145.1 Claviceps africana
CTTTTTTTTTTTTTTTTTTTTTTTTTTTTTTTTTCCCTTTTTTCTCTACTTCTAACGCATCATGAAAGAAATTCCAATTGAAACTACATCCCACTCACCATCTGCCACGACAATGTACCGTAGAAAACACACACCCCTAGCCTGCTTTCCCACGTCGCAAAATCTGCCACGACAACGTACCGTAAAAAAATAATAATAATAATATTAAAAAAATAAAAAATAAAAAACACCACGCCCCCTCACCTCCTCCTCCTCTCCTTCTCCTTCTCCCTCTCCTCCACCACGCCCGCCCTCACCAGCCCGTCCCTCGCCACGGCATTGATGACGGCAAACCGCCTCGGCCCCAGCTTGACGCCGCCGAACCACCGGCTCACGACGACGACAACCCCCCACACGTCCATGACCTGCATCAGATGCAGCAACCTACCCCCCGCAGCCGTCTCGCCGTCATCATCGCAGTCCTGGAACTGCAGCTCGGCCCCGTCCCGGATCCTCCACGCCGAGATGTTATGCGTCGCGCCCCGGATCTTCCTCTCCGCCACCAACCCGGCCACGAGCCGTCGCGCCTCATCCGGCGACTGCACCCTCGCCACCCTGGCCACAAACGTCGACTTGTTCTCGACCACCACCCCCGAGACGGTCCACCGCGCCGGGTCCCCCCCCGGCATCTCCTCCGTGCTCTCCTCCTGCTCCTCGTCCTCGTCCTCGTCCTCCTGCTCCTCGTCCTGCTCCTCCTCCCTCCGCCGCCGAAACTCCTCCATCCCATCAAACAGACACACGCATCCCTCCCGGAACACCTCCCCGAGCACCCCCCTCAACAACACCACATCCCTCTCCCCCGCACCCCTCACCCCCCCCCTCGCGTGCTGCGTCCCCAGCACCTCGGGTCCCACGCCCGGATACCCCCCCGGGAACCGCACCCTCACCGACGACGCCCCCTCGGGCAACCTTAGCACGTACGTCCCCGGCGACGACGCCTCGCCCGTCGACACCAGCGTCCCGGCCCCGTAGATGGAGTTGATGGCCTCGATCTCGTCGAGAAGCTCCGACATGGTGCGTTCCGCGCAGGTCCACCCCCCGAAAAAAAATAATAACAAAAAATAAGAATAAAAAAGTAAAGCGCAACTCGCCGTTAACGATTTTTTCGTTTTCACCTAGCTCCGCGTTAGTACATCGGCCCGCCTCACGCCCAAAAAACAAAAAGAAGAAAACCTACACACGGGTTTCCACGGCTCGCGCATCCAGCACATGCCAGGTAGAAAGCGTGCCGGCGGATGGAGGGAGGGCCGCCCGATGCTGTGCGGCTCTTCACCGCCTGCATTTGCCGCAACGCGTGGGGCCACGGCCCCATGTGTGCGGAATGAGGGCCGAGTGGGACTGCGTCATGCCGCGGGATACATTGTACATACTACACATTATGTATATCCTTGCCTGTGGCAACGCACATGAAATCGACAAAATCGTGTGTCATGCATGACGTGACCTTGTCCTTGTCCCGTACTGTTAGGTGCCCATGGCGCAACGAATACGTATGCGCAGTGACGGATCCACGGCCGTTGATGGAATAGAAATTCAGGTCAAGGGTAACCAAGCACAAACGAGTACACAGGCACGACAAGCATAAAACAAAAGTACACACACATCGACTATACAGCACTACCAAAAAGACTTGAATATCGACTACAAAGGAAAAAAAAATGCCAATTCCTTCCACTGCCCACCCCGTCTCGCATCGCAGCTACGCTCTTCTATAGTGCCACACTTTTTATAATGCGCCGCGACCATGCAAGGACAGTACAACCCAGCTGCTCGGAATCCAGACTCCACCCCCTTTACTCATCAATGACCGACGCAAACTTGTCCGTCATCTCTTGTTGGATGGCCTCGTACTATTAAAGAAAAACATTAGCATATCGTCTTCTTCAGCCAAAAAAAAAAAAAAAAAAAAAAAAAAAAAAAAAGGCAGCCGGTACGTGTCAGGAAAGAGAGAAATACCTTCTTGGTGATGACGTCCTGACCCTCCGACGGAACCTCAAACTTGAGCTGTCGCAGCTTGGTCTGCAAGTCGCTGGTTGCCTCGCGAACCTTGGACCAGCTCTGCCCCTGCGAAATGGCCTTTTGTGCCTCGTCGTGGAAGCCCACCATCAGCTTCATCATCCACTCCGTCTTCCAGATGGGACAGAACTGGTCGTAGTCCGAGTACCCGTTCTGCTGCAGAAAGTCTTCCTTGATCAGCGCCGCCAGATCCAGCGTGATCTTGTCGGGGTCGGACAAGGCGCTCTTGCCGACCAGTTGCACCACCTGGTCGAGTTCTTCCGAATCCGAGATGAGTTGCTTGATGCGGTCGCGGAGTCGCGGGAATTCGGGGTAGTCCTTTTCGTAATACTTGTCGAGCACCGTCGTGTACTTGCTGTACGACAGGGCTGTGTTGATGGACGGGAAGTGCTTTCGCTGCGCGAGCTTCTTGTCCAGACCCCAGAACACTTGGACGATGCCCAACGTGGATGTTGTCACGGGGTCCGAGAAATCACCGCCGGGCGGGCTGACGGCGCCGACGATGCTCACGCTTCCCTGACGCTCGGGCGAGCCCAGGGATTGCACCTTTCCCGCACGCTCGTAGAAGGAGGCCAGCTTGGCACCCAGATAGGCGGGGAAGCCCTGGTCGGCAGGCATTTCTCCCAGGCGGCCAGACAGCTCTCGCAGCGCCTCGGCCCATCGTGACGACGAGTCGGCCATCATGGCCACGTCCAGGCCCTGGTCGCGGAAGTATTCGGCGACGGTGATGCCCGTGTAGATGGAAGCCTCGCGGGCGGCCACGGGCATATTCGACGTGTTGGCAATCAGCGTCGTGCGCTTCATGATGGGCTCCTTGCGGCCGTCGACGTCGATGGAGAGCTCGGGGAAGTCCTTCAGGACCTCGGCCATTTCGTTTCCACGCTCACCGCATCCGACGTAGACAATGACGTCGCTGTTGGAGAACTTGGAGACGGACTGGCTAATGACGGTCTTGCCACACCCAAAAGCGCCCGGAATGGCCACCGTGCCGCCCTGCACGCTGGGGAAGAGAGCGTCCAGGACACGTTGACCGACCAGGAAGGGCTGGTCGGCCGCCAGCTTCTCGGTCGAAGGACGGGGGACTCGCACGGGCCATGACTGCATCATGGGGTATTCCGTCGTCTTGCCGTCAAACTCGACTTCCAGAATCTTCTCGGCAACCGTGTATTGGCCCTTGGGTGCAATCTTTCGGATGATTCCGCGGGCACGAGGCGGGAAGAGGATCCTGTGAGTAGAGATGAAGGAGTTCTCAAAAACCGTTCCCCAGACGTCTCCACCGGCAATATGCTCGCCAACCTTCATCGTCGGGGTGAAGTCCCACTTCTTCGTCCGGTTGAGCGCCGGCACCGAGATTCCTCGAGGGATGTAAATGCTTTTCGAAACCTTGGAAATCTCCTCCAGTGGTCGTTGGATTCCGTCGTAGATGCCGTTGAGCAGACCGGGGCCGAGTTCGACGGACAGGGGCTTTCCGGTTCGGGTAACGGGATCGCCGACCATGACGCCAGCTGTGAAGGAATGTCAGTCGAACGGACGAGTTTTTGGACAGTCCTTTCTTTTCTTTTCTTTCTTCTTTTTGCAAATCGTACCAGTTTCTTCGTACACCTGAATGGAGGCTTGGTCGCCATTGATTCGAATGACTTCACCCACGAGATTATCGTGGCCGACCTTGACCTAAGGACAACAATTTCAGCCAAATTGACGCGCCGGGTTGAAGACGCGGCGAATAGCCCATCAACAGAACGACAAAAAAAGAAAAAGAAAAAGAAAAAGAAAAAAAAAACTTACAAGCTCGTACATGGCAACACCAATCATGTCCTCGGCCACAATGACGGGGCTGCAGATGGTCAGTACATCAACAAGGCGTGGCAAAAGACAGCGGAAAGGGAGGCGAATGTTGCGAACCCGGAGATGGAAAAGATCTTGCCTGCGTAGACGGTCAGTAACGCCTGTCGATGAACCGGGGGAGAGGAATCCATGGCAGGGAAGACTTACCGGCGTGAACGGCGTCGTCGCCAGCATTTTCGGTTTTCTGCCCGAAGCACGCAATCAATCAGCACACGAAGCCATGATGCCCGCCGAGGCGGGGAGGGGTTCGCAGCCAGCGAGGCACGACGGGGATGCGGAGACGGCAGAGAGGGACGCATACAGACGGCATCTTGGGCGGCGAAGGAGGGGGTTTCGGGTCGGGCTCTCGATGGGAGGAGGACGACGACCAAGGCTGCGGAGATGACGGCGACGACGTGGAGGGGGAGGATGGTGAAGGCGGTGGTGAGGCAGCCGAGAGTGCATGTGGGGAGTTGGCCAGAGGCTGCTGCAGCTCGGGCAGTGGGCGTGGCCGCCCCTGTGCCACGACGGGCACCGTTGCTGTGGCGGCTGGGCGGTGGACGGGGCAGGCGCAGAGGCAGGTGCAGGCGCCGAGTGGGCTGGGTGGGGTCGATGATGTCGCCGAGGCAGGAGCGACCGCAGCACCACCGCCAGCACCGCCAGCACCGCTTGCACCGCCATCAGACTCCGGCGACGACAGCGACGACGACGACGACGACGACGACGACGACGACGCCAACGCGAGACCGCTCGAAGACCACACGCCGCCGCCGCCCCCTCCGGCAGACGAGGACGAGAACGACTGGCTCCTCTGCCGGACGAGGTCCAGCAGCGGAGGCCGAGCCCTGAGCCGCGGCCGCAGTCCGGGCTGCATGCAAAAGAACCAGGTCTCAACAAAAAGAAAAAAAAAAGAAAAAGAAATAAACAACAACGAAGCAAAGGCTCTCCGCACTCGCAGAAAAACATGAGATGATGTCGCAACCAAGATGACGCCCTGCAGCCCCCCCCCCCGCGGCAGGATCAGCTTCGTGCCCGCGGCCACCACAAGCGAAGAAGCCCACTCCACGCCCACTCTCTCCGAGGCGGTGACACAAGACCGCGCACCGCACCGCAGCCGTGGCACAGGCCCTGTTCGGGCAAAACGCCTTCCGAGACAAAGACGTCCACTGGCTTCGGCGGCTGCTGGTGCACGTCTACTCCGTCGTCCTTGTTGGGCGGGAACCCAGTCGGGTCTGCCATCTCGTGTAGTACAGCTCGTCTTGTTGTCCTGACAGCCAAGGCCTTCCGTAAACAAAGTATACCGCGTGAGACCCCGGTCATGGTCCGCAGATTACGTGGTACACTCGAGTCTCCGCATTGTATCTGACGTCGCGGCGGAAGGAGTCAGGAGCCATGTTCTAGGACAACAGGACATTGCGAGACCAGAAAACTAGCAATATTCCTTATTTGCGGCAGATGATGAATAAAGAAAAGAAGAAAAAGAAAAGAAATACTGTAGTCTATTTGCGGTTTAGGTATATCGTACACACATTACATACAAGCAAAACCCTCGCGCTCTCCCAATCAATCATAGCCTGCGCCACGTTTCCACGGACTGAGGGGTGGATCGGTTAGTGTCTGTCAAGTGCAGGTCGAGAAGGAGGGTGTACAAGAAGAGGAAACAAGAAAAAAAAAGGGAAGAGGGAAAGGGGGGGGGGGCAGGACCGGAATTACCTGGAATTATTCACTGGTTGATATCCCGACGGCGGCGGCCCTCCCGAAGAAGATGATGGGACATATCCCGATGGCGGTCCCGGGGCCGCGGGAGACGTCGGGCGATATCCCGATGACGGCGACCCACCTGAAGGAGAAGTTGGACCAAATCCCGACGGCGGTCCCGACGGCGGCGCCAGGCCCGCAGGAGAAGCCGGGCGAAAGGGGCTCTGCTCTCTGCCCGCCGGGAAGAGGGGCATCGAGGGGTTGACGGGCGACGCGGCGCGGTTCAGACTATGGGCCGGGTGAAGATGGCCGTCATCATCGTCCAGGTCCAGCCCGGCCTTGTAGCCTCCCTTGTCGCCTCTGGCCGTGGCGGCCAGGGCGTCGAGCTCGGTGGTGGTGTTGAGGTGCGTCTGCGAGCGCATAAACGAGGCACGATCGTCGGCCATGAACTGATACCGCGCGTCCGGGTTCTTCTGAAAGAAGGTGACGGCCGTGGAGAGCATGACCATGAGCAAGAGGATGAGAGAAAACGAGGCGTTGAGGATGAAGAAGACGACGCCGACGACGCCGCGGACAATGCCGGGGGCGTGGAGAACGTCGGAAAAGATGACGAGGAAGACGGAATTGATAAAGTTGATGGCGTAAATGGCAATGTTGAACGAGTTTGTCGACTTGTCCATCCACGGCCGCATGACCGACGAGGCAATGACGGCGGCCAGCTCCAGGACGAGAAGGCCTATGGCCTGCGCCAGGCCAGCCTTTTGACCAAACGACACAAAAAGAGACTTGAGAAAGACATAGACCAGAGTGGGGACCACAAAGTAGTAGGCAGACGCGCGAAACTGTATGTAGAGGAAGCCCCATTTGTTCAAGCACTGGGGATCCGAGAAGAGGATAAAGGCAGGATTCTGGTGCATGGCGATGGACCGGCGGGCGATGAGAATCACCTTGCTGGTGCCCCAGCCGAGGATGACCATGAGTGCCACGGCGAACACCACGGCCAGGATGGCTTCGGCCGAGGAATCGATCTGCGTCAGCTCCCAGAAACAGATGATGATGATTTGAGGAAAGCCAATCAGGCAGAGACGGAACATGATTCCCTTGATGATGATGCGCCACCCGTTTCGAAACTCGAGAAAGCGGTCCTTGGCGAGCAGGCCGGCGATGGCGCACAGCTCGATGATGCCCTTGAACGCCGTCACTCCGAGGGCGGCAATGATGATGAAGAGGCAGAAAAAGGTCAGCCCAGTCATGAAGAGGTTGGTTGTCTCGATTTTGGACCGGTAGGCCACCCGCTGGATGCCGTAGACAACGTACGACCCAGACTCGGTCTGGATGTTGCCGCGGCGCATCAGCCGATTGGCGCCGTTGACGACGGGCTCCGCCAGCACCGACACGGCGCGTTTCTGCACCTGGACCGAGATTGTCATGAGGGTGGAGAATATGTTGGCGGGCGTGCCGCCTGTGGCGCGCTGATACCAGGTGAAGATGTTCTGCATAAAGGGGACGTGGATGATGCCCATGGACCATTGGAAATTCTGGGTCCAGGACTGCACGACGGGCGGCAGGCGGACGCTGGACAGGCCGATGATGGCCTGAGCCTGGTAATACCCAAACAGGGACAGGGAGTTGGCAGCAACGTGGGCGGCCGTGTTGAGGTGACCGCGGCCGCTGACGACGCCGGATGCCAACAGGGCCAGTGCAGCGATGATGGCCGTGGCCCACTTGATAATCTTAAGATCGACCGTCTTGCCGTTGGAGATCTGCGCTTCGACACAGGCAATCTGGGTGTTTCTGCCATCGGTCAGGTTCATCTTGACACGGACCGTGGCGTCGAGGTCCGGGATGCTAAAGGCGATGCCGGGAAGGTTCTTGGTGGCGTCGCCGTTGACGGGGACGTTGAACGACAGTTTCGTCTTGCCCGGAATCATGGGGCATATACCGGCGAGCCCCTTGATGTCACAGGGGTTGACCACTTTCTTGACAATGGGCAGTCCGTAGACCACCACGGCCAGATCGAACATGACCTTTCCCTGGACCGACGAGGTTGCCACCAGATCAATGGCGGCCGTATTGTTTGCCGGGGTATAGACGACGTTGAACAGGCTGGCCTCGAATCTCGAATCGGACTGACACGAGTTGAGCGAGTTGGAGAGGAGCATCCTCTCCGAGGCGACCAGCGGCGGCAGCAGCAGCAGCGCCATGGCCGCCGCGGTGTTTGTAAACCAACGCATGCTGGCACGGCGATGTCTTTTCTCGCCTCTTGCCTGTCTTTGTCGTTTGGCTACTCGGGGGGGGGGGGGGGGGGGGGGGGGGGGGGGGGCGATGAGGACGCGGTTCCTGGCCTGATCTGGTGCGCAGAGTGGGAAGACGTCTTGTGCGGCCGAAATTTGCCGAAGCAATGGATATTCGTCGTCAAGAGGGCGGAGACGTGGACGTGTTTCTCCTACGGCGCCACGTGAATGGCGGTCATGAAAAGGGTCGACGGGGCCAAGCGGGACGAGGCACGAGGCAAAGAAGGGCCGGAGCGGGCGATGGACTGATGGGATAATCGGATGTCGCGTATCGAGTCGTGAAGAATGGTCGACAAATGGAAAAGGAGCGGCTTTCGAGGAGACGGCGAAGGAGTGGCGTTCGAGAAAGAAGGAAAATGGTCGGGGCTGTATGAAACGATGAAACAAGAGAATGTCTGGTGGAATGAGGGAGGTTGAGACGTGCTGGATTGAATTGAATCGACTTGACTTGTCTGGACTGAACCTGGGGACGGGTCTTGGCCTGGTCAAGTCTGGTCAAGTCTGGTCAAGTCCGTGTTGTGGCCTGCAGGTGGGGCCAGGGACCAAGAAAAGGCTGGGTCGAGTCAAGAGGCACGCACGGGGGGCGCCTTCAGGGGAGGCGCGTGCCCTCAGGGGAACGGACGCCGGGCAGGGAGGGTCAGAGCAAGCAGTGAGCTGACTGGCGGACGGCGCCCCATTCGGTGTGGCTGGGGCAGGACTAGACTGCCAGCTGACGTCAGGGCCAGTGCAGCAAGCAGACGGGGACGGGGACGGGGACCGACGTGAAATCACGGCGAGGCCTCGGGCACTGCACAGATTTTTTTCAGCGGCAACAGGACTAGTGGTAGAGAGGAAAGGGAAAAAATGGAGACAAGTAAGAAAAAGAAAAAGAAAAAAAAAAAAAAAACCACAAGAAAAACCTGCGTTGAAGCAGAAAAAAAAGGCCATCGTGTTCGGGACTCGAACAATGACCAACGGCAGGGTAGCGAAAAAGAAAGTACCAACAACCCCTCGTGCGCAAGCCATAAGGCCGAGCAGTCGTAGGGGCAGTCAGTAATTAAACCAAGCGCCAAACCTATTTATAAAGGTATGGTCAATATGCTTACAGGAACCCGACCTCATACCGAGGTGCCTGCGTCATCAAGTAGGTACATGTGCTTTCACGTTGTGCTTTGTTTTTCCTTGCATCGTCTGGGATGACGCTGACCTGATTGTGTTATTTTTTATTTTTATTTTTTATTTTTATCTTCTTCTTTCGATTTCGTATTCTTTCTTCTTTCTTTCTTTCTTTTCTCTTTCTTATTTTTTTTCCCCTTTCTCGCGAGGCGCTCGGGGTCGGGCCAGGACATTGGCGCCACCAGATCATTGATTCTCGCGCGCAGAAACCCGGCGCGGCCAGCCGGCATATCCTCTTCCAACCTCTGACAAACTCATCCCGCATCGCACAAACCCATCCCGCATCGCACAAACAATGACTGGCGGCCGCGAACCCGGCACCGGCCAAACCGAGGCCGCTTCCCTCCTGCCTCGCACCGATGAGGAAGAAGCCGCTGCCCACGCCGCCGGTCCCGATACGGAGCGCACGCCCTTGCTCCGGCCGGAGCATGAGCCGTCGCGCAACCACGGCGGTCCGGCTCGCGACGACGACGACGACGACGACGACCGCGACGACCACAACCACGGCGACAACGACGATGAGCAGACCGTCCTCGCCCGGCAAGAGTCCCTCGCCCGGCTGGCCCTCATCATGGGCACGTCCTGGATCGGCGTGTTCCTCGGCGCCGTCGACTCTACCATCATCGCCACCCTCTCCGCGCCCATTGCCAGCGAGTTCAAGTCTCTCAGCCTCATGTCGTGGCTCGCCACCGCCTACCTCATCTCCAACGCGGCCTGCCAGCCCATCTCGGGCCGGCTGACCGACATCTTTGGCCGCGGCCCGGGCCTGGTCTTCAGCAACGTCGTCTTCGCCGCCGGCAACCTCATCTGCGGGCTCGCCCGCGACCAACGGGCCATGATCCTGGGCCGCGTCGTGGCCGGCATCGGCGGCGGCGGCCTCATGAGCATCTCCACCTTTGTGGCCTCGGACCTGGTCCCCCTCCGCAGGAGAGGCGTCGTCCAGGGCATCGGCAACATCTGCTACGGCGCCGGCGCCATGACGGGCGGCTTCTTCGGCGGCCTCGTCCAGGACCACACCGAGCTGGGCTGGCGTCTCGCCTTCCTGGTCCAGGTCCCTCCCGTCCTGCTGTCGGCCGCCGCCGTCCACGTCCTCGTCCGCGTGCCCCCGAAGCAGTCCGACAAGTCTTACCTGGCGCGCATCGACTTCACCGGCGTCGTCCTGACGTCCTCGTTCCTGATCCTGCTGCTCCTCGGGCTCAACGCCGGCGGCAACCAAGTTCCCTGGACGCACCCGCTGCCCCTGACCACCATTCCTCTGTCCGTCGCCCTCTTCGCCGCCTTTCTCTGGTGGGAGAGCCGCGCGCGCCAGCCCATCATCCCCGTGCGCCTGCTGGCCACCCGGACCGTGCTGGCCGCCTGCTTCACCAACCTGCTGGCCACCATGGTCGTGCTGACTCTTTTGTTCTACGTGCCGCTGTACATGCAGGTTCTCGGCCAGTCCGCCACCGACGCCGGTCTGCGGATCCTGCCCTCCCCCCTTGGCGTGTCCGTCATGTCCGTCCTGGCCGGATACGTGATGAACCGAACCGGTCGGTTCGTGACGCTCGGCATCGTGAGCATGGTCATGATTATTGCGGGCATCGTCCTCTTCACGCTCATGGGTCGCGAATTGTCTGTGTGGCTCAGCAGCGCCGGCTTTTTCCTGGTCGGTGGTGGCTACGGCGCCATGTTGACGACGACCCTGCTCGCCTGCATCGCGGCTGTTGATCACTCGCAACAGGCGGTTGTTACGTCGGCCACATGTGAGTAATGGGCTATTTTATTATTATTATTATTATTATTATTATTATTATTATTATTATTATTATTATTTGCCTTTTTCCTTTTCTTTTTCTCGTTTTATTTTTTCTTCGCGCTTCTTCTTCCCCCCTCCTTTTTATTTTTTTTTCTATTCTTGTTTCTATTTTTTCTTCCCCGTTCTTGTCGCTGCTCTATTAACGCACGGCAAACACAGACCTTGCACGAAGTCTGGGGGCCACAGTGGGCATCACCATCGGATCCGCCGTCTACCAGAACCTCCTCCAGGCCCGGCTCTGGGACCGCTTCGGCGACCAGCCCGGCGCGGCCAACGAAATACGTCGTATTCGAGACGACCTGGGCGAATTGAGGCATCTGCCCGAGGGTTGGTACGACGGCGTCATGGATTCTTTCATGGACGCCTTCCGGGGGGTTTGGTTGACTATGCTGGGCCTGGCCGTGGCGGCGTTGATCTCTGTTTCACTAATGAAACACCATACGCTGCACTCTACGCTGGACAGGCAATGAGTGATGTCTCGGGATCACGGCGCAATTGTCCACTCCCACTCAGAGATCATGCAGGAGAAGGAATGAGGGTTTAAAAAAAAGAAAGAAAGAATGCACAAAACACGAAAAAAAAAAGAAGAAAAAGAAAAGAGAGAAAAGGCAAAGTAAAAATCCTACAAGACCTCTTTGTCTGATTGGTCGTGAAATGTCCTAGACTAGAGCACGACGCCCTCGCGCGCATGCTCCGGAATCGTCGGGGCTAAAAAAAAATCGTCGATGGCAAGAGGAACGGCAAGGGCAGGGGTGCGCTAAACGAGGAAAATTTCGTGTATGCGCGTTGTACAATGTCGGAAAAGTAGGACAATTGAGCCGTTTTTGTCGACAAAAGTCCAAAATCAACCCTATCTCTTTGATGCCGAGAAGGCTACACCTAGGTAGCCCCCGCTTTTCTTCCGTCTTTTGTTAGATTAAATTACGTAACCTTAAAAAAACTTGCTAAGGGTGCTATTTTATGTAAAAAAAGTAGGTAAGTAGCGCTAATATCACCTTAATACTTCCAAGTACCCTCGATACGTATATTTCATTAGATGCTCAAGTCGGTCGGTACATTAACGTAGCCTTCTCGGCATCAAAGAGATAGCATTCTGCAGGAGCCCCCGGCCATTGGGTGTTGCTACTTATCCGGGCAGCAGACCGCTTTTCCCCAAGTAGGCATAGGACTCCTCTTTTCTTATGTATGTCCACACCTAATAAAATAGGATTTATCATTGGCAAAACTTTAATTGACTCAGACCTTGATTGCGAAGACCTGACCAACAGGTTTTTACGGATCCCCCGCGATATGCAAGAGCCCCGGCTAACAAACCTGCCGGGGTGTTAAGGACTGGCCTAGAGGCGTACTGCTGTCTAGCGTCTATAATGTTTATATTAATCTTACCTGTGATGGATTCGAGCTGGTGGCTCGGATCCTTATCGAAGGCTTATCGTTATCTTATCGCAATCCACAGAGCACAGATACGGGGGCACGCTTAGGGCACGCTAGAGGCACACAGGATATATAAGCCAGCGAGGAGGCCCCTTCTAGGAGCCTCTTCTCTCTTCCCTATAGTTAATAATAAATCCATCGACGCTAGATTGCAGTAGCCATCTAGGCCAGTCCATGACATTACCCTTCTAAAGGGAAGAAAGAAGGAAAGGAAAGCTATTCTAGCTTATACAATGCACCCCCTGAATGATTTTACACAGATACAAGCCCCACATTTTCCAGCTGGTGAGTCCCTTTTAAACAGTGCTGGCAGGTGTATCTATATATATAACACACATAAAAAAAATACATTTAGTAAAGTAATAATTCTATAGAGATTTATATATAAATATTACATTTTATAATATATATTTTAATAGGTAGTGTAATATTATAAATATACCCCTACAGGCTTACGCGGCAGTTAAGGCAGCACACGGAGGATATTTAGGGTATTAACCAGGGCTTGTGAATACATTTTTTTATATTAAAAACACACTTAACTTAATGTTCTTTTTAACTAGGGCCTATGTTATCGGGATTTTGGAAGAGACGCTTGATTGGCTCAACCCCCCCTGTCATGTCAATGTGTAAAATCATTCAAGGGGTGCATTGTATAGGTATATACCTAAGCGAAGGCTTAGAGTTTATACCTAGCTCCACTAGGCCTCCCTTATCCCTTTGATGCGCATAAGGCTACATTTCGGGTACCGGCCCACATTATTATCCAATAAAAACGTCTATATAAAAGGTACCTTATATATACACTAATTTACACTATAATTAAAGTCCTAGCAATTCTTTAAGTTATAAAGCGCTACATTATATATCTTATAACCTATCTAGTGCATTATGTTTTAAAAAGTACTAGAGAGTCACTGATTTTTGGCCCAATAAGGGGCTGAAGAAAAGCGGGGGGTACTTTGGTGTAGCCTTATGCGCATCAAAGGGATAGGATCGTTACGGTTCCGTTAGGTCTCCCTTCCGGGATTGTAAAGGTCTTATCGCTGTCTCGTAACCCCTCCCTTACCTCTCCATCTATACATCCGAGCTGGCAGCTCGGATCCATCACACGGGTCACGTATACGTTGCCGATAAGGAAGGGGTTGTTCATACTTGTGTAAAATAAAATAAGGATTGTATTGTTGTATACCTAGTACATACAACCCGAGCTTGACCAAATACATCAGGCCATCCACTGTATGTACACACTTTATAGGAGTGTTGCCAGTCGTGCTGATGAAAAATTCTAGCCGTGCTGATTCCCCACCTTACTAATCGGTTTCGGGCTAGGCGTTTTTTTCCCAGCACCCCCCCGCCATTACACACTACAACGTATAGAACCCCTAGATTTACAGAGGGGAATATAATAAAAAGAGGGTAAAAGAGGGCTTTTAACAATAAATTCTAGCCTTTATAATAAAGTTATTAATAAAAAGAGGTTATAAAACAGTAAAAGGAAGGAATTTAAAAAGAATAAGTATAAAGAGCTTTATAAGTAAGAGATTTAAAGAGGCTTAGTAGATTTTACTTTATAATTTTTATAACTACTAGCCTAGCTATATATTAATATATAATTTTGGTGGTGAGATCTAGCAAGAGAGGTAGAATAGAAAAATTTTAGCTACTGCCTAAAAAACTAAAAATAAAGTGTATAATATACCCCTTAAATGATTTTATAGTGCACCCCTTAAATTATTTTATAAAGTGACTTTATAGAGGTAATTTAACTAATTAAGCACCTCTTTAGAAATTATAATAATATAGTCCTTAGTTAAAAAGAATATTAAGCTAAGTGTAATTTTAATATAAAAAAATGTATTTATAGGCCTTAATTAATACTTTAAATATTCTCTATATACCGCTTTAATAGCTGCATTCTCTTTAGTGTTTTTATAGAAACCCTATAGCTGCTAGTATTAATAAGAAGGGACTTGCTAGCTAGAAAATGTAGGGCTTATACTTTTATAAAATAATTCAAGGGGTAGATTGTAGGTCCGGGTGGGGTGAAAAGTGGAGAATCAGCATGGCTAGAATTTTTCATCAGCACGACTAGCAACACTCCTTTATAGATAGGACCGGGCATGTCCATATCAGGCTGGATTCCAAGACCGCGTGGCCCGAGTCCGAGTTCTCGCGCGGATGAACGCTTTGTGGAGCTCGTATTTAGGCAAAACAGATGATGATTTAAGCTAGCTAAGAAAATAGGTATAAAGGGAAATGACTGTGCGTTTTATGCACTAAAAATAAGGAAATAAACCCTATCATATAAGCGGTCTAACTATAGTCCGACTGCGCATGTGGTCCCATGTGAGCGTGGGGCTCGCTCTACCCATGCTCCCCGGGCAACACGAGTGTTCCGGATGGCGATGTTGGGCTGTATGGAACCCGGAATCTCTCGATAGGGAACGACACGAGCCGCGAGCCCAAGGCACTATAGGCTGTTATAAATTGCATGTCCAAATTGCAATGCCTATGGCATATACGTATATAAGGACCCATCATCCCCCGGGCATGATTGCCATCTTCATCTCGCTTCTGACAAAAAAAAAACCCTCCGTCTAGGGCGAATAAATCAGCAACCGAACTAGTAAGAAACCTATTTATATACGTGCTTATTTATGCCATACGAGGCCGTCTTCTCCATGGTCATCTTTGCTAAGCCGCCCCTCTAGGCCATGAAGTCTGCTACCTTCCTCGCTGCTGCCTTGGCCCTCGTGGCTCAGACTGCGGCCTTTGAACAGTTCAAGTGCCACAATGCCTTGGAAAAGGGTGGGGCTTGTTACAGCCCAAAAGGCGACAACCCAGTCGGCACCTGCACGGAGGTGAAATGTTACTTTTTATGGTTCAAGTCGGAGTGTGATTGTCCGGACACTCCGGCAACGTTTTACTGCGGCGAAAAATGCCCGTCGACATAACCATAGGTGGACGTGGAACTCATTTACTGTATCTACTATGTAAATGATGTATATACATATGTATGTATATACAGTCTTATGCGGAATATTTTTGCTCAGGCTGAGGTACCGCAATCGGATTTTCCTAATTTTATCCAGTTAACTACAAACCCTTTATAGAAATAAATACTTAAGATAACTTTAATTTAATAGAGTATTATATTTATTCATTCTTAAGAATTTCTATATATTCATATGTAAAACATATTAGCTAGCGAAACCGGAAAAAATCATCGCGACACCTTAGCCTGAGCAAAAACATTCCGCGTGCCACTACATGTATAAAGGCGCTTTCTGCGAACAAGAGACGTGTAAAGGCAAGGGGCTTTGAATCAAAGGATACCATTCAATGCTCATCATCGACTTTGGCTGTCCTCGGGTCACCCAACTGACTGGGCCACGTAAATAGCCCCTCCTAGGCCTTCACACGCCCCAGCCTGCTCTCTTGCTTCTAGCATCATCACTTTGAGATTGGTGGCTTGTGGTCTTCTTTGTTCCCTCGACTTGCGTGCACCTTCTTTGGATCCCGCAACAAAAAATGTCCTTGAAGGAAACAGCACAGGGCACTAAAAACTGTTACGGTCCCTCCGGAAGCCACCTTTTATACGAGGCTTCCTACAATTGCTAGGTAGACAACAACTTCAACCTTGCATACACTTGACCACCTATCTGTGAATTGTGTGTTGTTTACGTTATGACCTTGCCAAGTATCCCGCCTATTGCGTGGATACCAACTATTTATACGTATTTATACGTGACCTTTAGCACGTAACAAAAACAGTAAACGTGGAACTTATATATATACATATAGTGTGTGCATGTGTGTGTATAATCGAGGCAGAGCCTCGGTGATTTTAGTGATTACTCGGGCGCTTCCTGTGGATGAAAATAGTTCCGCTACATAGTCAAGAGGTCGCTGCTGCGCACTGATTTGCTCCGTTTCTATGCCGTTTGTGAAACAGAATGTTACAAGTAGGTGTTTATGATGTGCACTTAGTGACCAACCCCCTGGATTACCGCGCGGATGTTTTTTTTTTTTTTTTTTTTTTTTTTTTGGCATCGGGCAACGGCGTCACGGGTCGCAGCTGGCTGCCATGATGAAAATGATGACAGACCACATGCAGTCTGGTACAATCCAGGAACGCCGACTCGATCCATCATCTCCCAGGCCCTACCTCGTCACTCGTCACCGAGTCCCGTGAACCTAACCGTCAGTCCAGGTAATCTCGAACATTTTGACATGGAATTTTGGTGGTAAAAAGTTTCGGATTCCCTTACGACCCACTATAGTACCGCCACACCGCCACAGTGTGCCTGGTTGCCTGAAGCCAAGTGGGCCTACACGTTGCCTCGTGGCGCTTGGAAGGGACCAGACTGGCTGCGTTTTTTTTTTCTTCTCTCGCTTTCTGTTGTGCCAGAACGCCCGGCTCAGCCACAGACGGAGCATTGACCTCCGTCTCTCTCCGTCTCTCTCCGTCTCTCCTCTCACGCACAGGCGACACAGGCGACACAGCCAACTCAGCCTACTCAGCCTCAATCCCCTGGGTAGATCCACCTCCCGAGTCCCTCCACCAACAACAGACGTCAAGTCAACCTGCACCGGGCGACTCGCGACTCGTCGGCCCAAGGCCGCTTCCTCCAGCCCTTTGAGCCAAACAACAACCATCTATCGCGACGACTTGCCCCCGTCCTCCAGCTCTTCGTCCGTCGCATCGTGATTCTCGAATTTTCCTCCTCCTGAGACGGCTGTTGTTTTCCTTGCTGCGGCACATTTGGTTCTCCAGCGGGATCATCCACATCCGTCTTCTTTCTGTGTTCTTTTTTTGGAGGGGTTCGGCGCTATCTGGTCGCTTTTCTTTGTCCTTTTCCTTTATTTTCCTTTTCTTCCCTTTGCCCCCTTTCCCCCTTTCCATTTTTTTTTCACGTCGCAAATCAGCCACGCGATACACGCGCCCGCCATGGCACTCGACTTTGATCCTGATCTTGTTCCCAAGGCCAAGTTGGGTCTGCACTGCGCGCAGATTCTCCTCGCCGTCGTCGCCTGGTGCATGGAGATTGCCGTTTTTGCAGGAGAGAACGCCAAGGTTGTTCGCAACAATGGATGGACATTCGCTGTGGTACGACGCTCTTTACTTTCAAAACCCTCCTTACAGACGTCGTGTCGTGGTCCAAGTCAGCTAATAAACCTTTCTTCCCACCCGTCCCCTTCCCCCCCCCCCTTTTTTTGGTCACTTTAGTTCTTTCTTACCATACCCGCTTGGCTCTATTTGATCATGACTCCTCGATTCGAACGCACTCGAAAATGGGCAGAGCCTCATGTCATGATGGCTGTCGATGGTGCCTTTACAATCATCTGGCTGTCGGCGTTTGCAAGCCAAGCCGCGTACAACTCTTCTGGTCTTTGTGGGCAGGCGTGCAACACTAGCAAAGGTGTTGTGGGCTTAGGAGTCTTTATTTGGTAAGTTTTTGTCTTTCTTTTTCCGGACTAAGGACGGAGTGGCTGCCACACGGCCCCTCCTTTTTCTTGGCCCTTTTCTTTTTGCAGAAAAAGGAAAACACAAACAAAGACAAAAAAACAAAAATTAACCTTCAATCTAGTCTCCTTTTCGCCGCGTCCACCTTTGTCAGCGCCTACACCCTCACGTACTGGAAGTTTCACGGCACTCTCCCCGGCTATGACAGTCGCAAGCTGCTCAGCGGCGACAACAACATTGATCCCGACAAGGCCGCCTTTTCCATGGCGCCGCACGAAGAGGAGGCCTACGAACGGGTCAACATGGATGACCAGGACAACGGCAACCATAGTCACAATCCCTACGTCGACTCGGCGGGCTACGGCCACGCGAACCCCTACAGCCACGTCGACAATGACGACGACAATGACGACGGCCGCCACAGCCGCTACGGCGCCGTGCCTTCTCGTCGGTCGGGCCTATTCAACCAGGACACCGAGTACACCTCTGGCGGTGGCGCCAATCTGCCTCCTGCATCGCATACATACTCCGAAGGAAGCTCACGGCTGAGCTTCAGCGACGAGCCCGCCAGATTCCCTGCCGCCAACTACGACCGCGTCGGACCGATGAAGTGAAGGGGATGGATGCATGTACATGGACACCTGGGGTTTACATATTGAGCATGTTTTGCGTTTTGTCATATGCTATGGTGTTGTGTTTTTGTTGTGTTGTTTTTTGTGTTGTGTTGTGTTGTGTTGTGTTGTTTTTTGTTTTGCTTTGTTTTCTTTTTTCTGTTTCTTTTTTCTTTTTGTTTTGCAACAAGACAATATCCAAAGAAGCAACTCAGCAAGCGGGCTCGTTGAAAGGGGACCATGTCGTGGCAATTTAGGAGGAAAACCATTTCATTTTTGGATACCTTTTTGGACACTACTAGCAAAGTCGAATGAGTGTTTCATTTTCATGTTCTTTATTTTAAATTTTTTATTTTTTAAAAAAAGCCAATAGTAAAAAAATTTAAAGAAGCGATTCGGTGGATGGGCTCGATAAAAGGGGACCCTATAGTTGAAAGAAAGTATTTCGTTTTTGGAAATACTAGCGAAGCCGAGGCGTTCGTTTTTCTTCTTCCTACCTGTTTCCTCTCCTCGATGGCCAAGGAGCGAAGAAAAAAAAAAAATTAAAAAAAAAAAAAACTTGTACGCGAGTTGGAGATATAATTTCAACCCCCAAGGGAGAAAAAGAAGGAAAAAATGCAGAAGAACACCAAACGCCGTCGTATATGACCTCCCCAGCCAAGACATGGACGCGTCCAGGGTCCCACCAGCTCACGCACCCTGCATCTTCTTGATCCTCTTGGCAATATCCCTCGCGGTCTGCTGCATGGGATTCAGCTTCAAATCCCTCGCCATGGCCGCCGTATCGTCCCCATGCCTCGCCACCAGCCTCTGCAGCCACTCCCTCTCAGCCTCGCTCTGATACCTCTTCATCCTCGGCGCCGGATTATGCGACTCCTCGATCAGCGACCGGACAATCTCGCCCGCGGGCCCTTGCTCCCGCGCGGCCTCCCTCTCCGCCACGGCCCCCCACGCCTGCTCCTCGGACTCGGAATCCGACTCGAGCGCGCAGAGCGCGTCGCCGAGCGGATTCGGCTTATCGACGTGCGACCGGCTGATGATGCGCACAATCTTGCCGTCGGCGTCGCGCTCCACCTTGGCTTCGGACACGACGGCCTTGTCCAGACATGTCACGGCGAAGGGATCGTTCTTGGACGTCGCGTGCGTCGTGGCGCCGAGCTTCTTCTCTGTGCCGCCCGTCGGGGCCTTGAGGCGGGCGAGGAGGCCTAGACGGCGGTAGTTTTGGGCGAGCGTTTCCTTCTTGTCCCTGGGGGAAGGGAAGTGTTCGCGTTAGGAATATGTCCCGGGGGGGAGGGGGGGGGGGGGCGATGAGCAGAAGAATAAAAAGACAAGGAAGAAACGCAAAATCGATGGAAAGAGGGGAGATGCCAACGACGTACCAGTTTTTGGCAATAATGTTGTTGCCGCGCGGGTTGAGAATCTTCTTGGTCTTGTTGGATTGCCTGACCGGTTGCCGATTGGAGCGGCGCTTCTTCTTTTGCAACTCGCGGCCCATGATGGTGAATTATCTTCTTGCCGGACCTTTGTCTGTCTCTCTCTCCTTGTCTTTGTTTGTGTCTTGCTATTTCGGTTCCCTCTCGCTTCTTCCTTTTCTCTCTCGGGCGATTGTTTGTCGTGGTTTGGTGATTGGCAGCTCCTAGAGCGTCCCGAGTCCAGATGGGCTTTTTCCGTTTGCCAGGACCCCAAATTTTTCGGCTTGGCTGCCGTCCTTATCGATAAGGGGGTTTCGGTCACTGGCAGACTGACAGACTGACACTCGCAGTGAGGACAGAGTGGGGCGGGATCAACATTCACGACATCACATTCAAATCAAGCCTGACAAGTGGCGCAATCAATCGCTGCATGTTTCCAAACTCGGCGATATTGCTCATCCATCATCATGCCTTCATTCACGGCCAGTTCCCAAGGGGCATCATTACTATTATTATTTCGGACTCTTCCGAGCCTTGCGGAATTCACACTCTAAACTTCCGGGGATCCAACTTCTCGATGTTGGCACTCGTTGCCGCCCCGTCAAATAGATACTCCGACATCAATTTGCCTGTTGCAGGACCGTTTTGAATCCCCCAGCAGGTATGTCCTGCCGCTACCCAGAGTCCTTGCACCGTCGTCGGCCCTATCAGCGGGCCGCTCTCCTGGCCGAATCGCATGTGCCGCGGCATGTAGCACGACTGCTTCGTCTTGATGGGCGCGGAGCCCAGCACAGGACTAAATGTTTTGATGTACGAGATGATGTCGTCGCATTGTGCTTCGTCGCATTCAACCTCGTCGACAGTGTCTGGCAGCGGTATAGTGGTATCCGGTTCTCCTGTTGAACAAAGACACGTCAACATGTTGCTTTTAGGCGGCGGCGTCTTGTTTTGTTTTGCCTTACAACCCCCCCCTCGTTCTTCACACCCCGGCTCTTTCGGTTCTGTTTGTCTGCCGGAGCGCACTTACCGCAGGCGTACGCCTCGCCAAAAGGTCGAGCGTAGATTTCCGGATCAACATGGTTTTTATGCATTCTCTTTTGTCCCAATTTGGCCCGATGTTCTGGCACAAAGTCTGACGGCAGCCGAACGTTGGTGAAGACGGCAAACGGAGATACATCAGCCTCATACACGACACTGTGAGCCCGCAGTCCTTCGACTTTTGATCGAGGTAGAAGCTTTCCTGTCCACGGCCCAGCGGTTACGACGACGTCCGTCAAGTCGGTCAGCTCTCTCATCTCACCCGTCTTGCGATCGAGATACTCAATCTTGTCCAGAGACGTTTTCGAGGTCACAATCTTGCAGACTTTACACTCCATCTTCATCTGCACACCGGCCTCTTGTGCGAGTTGGCCAATCGCCGTGGTGAAATGCAAGGGATGCGCTTGAGCCGTCTCCGTAGTCCCGGGAGCACCCATTTCGGCCCAACTCGTGATCAAGTCTCGGTTCACCCAATCCAGATCTCTGGGCAGCAAACTCTCCTCCTGCAGCAATTCTTTGGCGGCGGCATCCTGCTTTGGTAGTTTCTCCCAAACTTTGCCGTCTTTGTCTTGGCCTTGCCGCGTTGCGTCGAGGAGCGTTTGTTTTGAGATGACGGCCTCGATGCTGCCGCAATGTAGTTTCCTGTAGCCCCATCTCCGGGGACCGTCGTGCTCTGCAGCCAATGCTTGGTGCAGCTGGTATGATAACGGAACGATGCAGGCTGGATAGGCCCATAGGGCCAGCAGGCCGCCGGCTTTACCTGAAGCGCCGGCCGCGAGAGAGGAGCCAGCTTCGAGAAGGGTAATGGTATGAAGTGCCGGGTTGAACTTGGGGTGGCGAGTGAGGTAGTAGGCCGTTGTGCAGCCGATAATGCCGCCACCTACGAGAACGAGTTAACGCTTGAACTTGGAGATGCCGGCGCTTTTGAGCTGGTGTGAAACGGTAGGAGGAGAAGGATAGTCGTACCAACAATCACAATGTTGCGCCTCCCTTCCATGGTATAAAAAAAAGTCGGGGGTTCGAACAAATCGGCGGACAGCCTGCCGGCCGCAAGCACGGTTATTCTCTATGACGTAAGCAGAGGACCTTTCTTTTCGTTTCTTTTTCTTTTTCTTTTTGCTTTTGGCCCTCTCACGTTGGTGTGTCAGAGTGGGAGGCTGCTGCTGGCGAGAGAGGAACGCGGACAGTCGGCTTCAAAGAGACGTTTATAGACACGGCTTCGACGAGGGAAAAGACGAGACGATCCGAGGTTGGCATGTTTTTGCGGAGTCACGTTTCGTCAACGTTTTGCGACGTTTCGATTCTCAACCTCAATGAAGCAAGTCGCCGGCCAAAGAGTCTGGTAGGGAGAGACCCGTCATAGATGACGGGCGTCGGCGTGCATGCGACCAGTAAGAAAAGCCAGGCACCAATCATTGGGTCCATTCAGTCTACAGCAGCTCTAGCCCCTCGTTTGGTCCTCCGGCTTGGACGGCGGAAGGCGGAGGGCGGGAGGCGGGAAGGAACATTGGAGGTGCATGTGGAAACATTCATGTGGAAACACGCATGTGGGAAAGGGAGGGGCGTCTTCGGCATCGTGTCTTGGCAGGAGATTTGGGATTGAGCCATGGCCGGTTCGTGGCCCGTCTGCAGGGCGCAAGAAGACTGCTCATGACGGTTGGGCAGTGCATGCATTGAGGAATGCGACGCGCCAGAGCTGTTGACGCCTGTACTGGTTGGTGAAGACTCAACACTACTTTAAGTACCTAGGTACCTTAAGTACCTGGTAGATATCTAAGCAGATAAGTATATACCTATCTACATGGGCAAAGCAGCTGGAGTGGTCAAGTACCTGGTATGTTGGGTGGTATCTTGGGTGGGAAAAGGCGATCCGCAAGGCCCGCTTTGCCCTCGGACAGGAGCTTTCGGATTCGTTCGTGGGATGGCTTGCCGCTGCCGAGGCTCATGTTTCTTCATGATTCCCCAACGAGCTCTCCAACCTTCTAGCCAGCCAGCCTTGCTGCGGATAGCCATCCGAGGAAAACGTTTCGCCCATGAACCGCCAGGCAATTTGTCATCACACCGCTCACCTCCACTCCGTAGCTGCGCCGCCAAGACTTTGCATCTCAACACAGTCTTTGTCACCTGCCTCCATTCCCGCTGCAACGCCTCGTCTTTGCGGTGTTTATAGGCCTCACCCGTTTCCTCTTCATCCCGCGGCCGACCAGTGCCCCGCAGTTCACACATCTCGCGCGTTCGCTACCATGGCCTCCGCCAAGAGCTTCTACGACTTCAAGGCGCTTGATAGTTGGTCATGCCCTTTTCTCTCTCCTTCTGACGTGCCGGCAGCCCTCTCTCTCTCTCTGTGTGTGTGCTTTTTTTTTTATTTCCACTGCTGACGCTGCTTCATCCCATCGTGTCTAGAGCGTGGCCAAGAAGTCCCTCTTTCGGACTACAAGGGCAAGGTGGTTCTCATCGTCAACACGGCGTCCAAGTGCGGCTTCACTCCCCAGTATGAGGGCCTCGAGAGAATATACAAGGCCATCAAGGACAAGTACCCCGAAGACTTCACCATCCTCGGATTCCCTTGCAACCAGTTCGGCGGTCAGGAACCGGGAAGCGACGACGAGATCCAGAACTTCTGCCTCGTCAACTATGGCGTGAGCTTCCCCATCATGCAGAAGATTGATGTCAATGGCGACAACGCCAGCCCTCTGTATGAATGGCTCAAGGCCGAGAAGCCCGGCCTGATGGGACTCAAGCGCGTCAAGTGGAATTTCGAAAAGTTCCTCGTTGGTCGCGATGGCACCGTCAAGGGTCGTTGGGCGAGCACAACCGGGCCTGCGAGCTTGGAGAAGCCCATTCTTGATGAGTTGGAGAAGAAGGATTAGTCAAGCTTGTGATTGAAAGGGGGTCTTTTTTATGATGGCAGGAAGAGATGATATCCGAACATGGTTCCAATACTAGGTTCGCACGGGTGGGTTCCCCGATTGAACGTCCGGGGTCGTGCAGGGCGATGATGCGCGGAATTTAGTACGAGAAATCCATACGAGACACTGTAGAAACAAACAATATCGGTCGTTGCCTCGTCCACTTATCAGGAACCCCTGGTATTGCACGTGAAGCATTCCCCCGCTGCCACTACGGTCGGTTTCGACCAAGGAACTCAGGCGATCTTGAGACTATCGAATACCAGAGTCGGTCGACTACCCGCTCCCCATGGACATGCACCCAATGCTCAGTTACCTACAGAACCTACTTGGTACTACCTGTCTAGTACCTACAGTACCTACCTACTTAGGTAAGTATACTTTATTGCAGCATCTGGTCTCTTTCAACAGCATGTAGTGATGGCTGCGAAGCGGTTGCGCGGCCATTTGATCTTTTTTTTAAAAAAAAAAAAAATTGGGGAAAAAAAGCCTGATCGTCGATGCAATTTTCCACGTCGCACACCCAACACGTCAGCGTGGCTGTGATGTTCATCAACCTCCCCAAGTTCATGCAGCCGCGGATGCAACTTTCAGGGGTCGCGCCTTTCAGCACCCACGGAAGAATTACGCCGATTATGCGCTGCATTTGTGTAGGGGTAGGTAAGTACCTAGGTACTTCGTAAGTAGGTACTCAAGGCAAGTACTTGGCTGAGTAGAAGGCAAGCAGTATACATGGCAACTACCTGTACCGTCTCTTCTATTTTCCTCGTCGATGCAGGCGGGTAGACAGCCCTGAAGCTGACGGCTGGGTACCTGTCCAGTAGCAGGTAGGTACCGGAACCAATTTCTGTGCTGAAACTGAAACGTCATTCCTCATCAAAGGATTGTGGGCTCGACTGACGAGAGAGTGTTTGGCGCGCGCAGCGGCCCAGACAGGGTTCCATAGGCCTGTAGACAGACACATTACGTGTGCATGTGTTATGTATTTCTTGTGCGTTGCGGCGGGACGAGGCCGACGGGGACGGAGACGACGCACCGGCCGTGCATGATTCGTTGTTTGTCGACCCCTGGATTACGGAAGAGTGTGTGCTGTGCTGGCGGTGATGGACGTGGGTCGGAAATTTCTTGGCCGGATGCAGGTACGACGACAGTCGGCACATGGATGCATGGGCTTGGCGACTCGAAATGTGTGTGTATGATTTTGTTTTCCTCTTTTTTTTTTTTTTTTTTTTTTTTTTTTTTCTCCCATGTATCAATTGTATGGATTTATTGATTTTACGGTCGCCTCGCGGCGTATTCTGCACAGGCAGCACCAGCAGACCATCCATCGGCCAAGTCGTGCCCCATAATTTTGGTTGCGCGTCGCCAGGCCACGACAGGTGGCAGAAAGCGACGGGCGGCTGTCTGCGACATGGCAGGCACTTGGGTCGACTGCATTCCGTGCCTGGGCGGGATGTGGGACAGCAGACAGCGACAGAAGACAGCGACAGCAGACAGCGGGCAGCGGGCAGCGGACAGCGGACAGCGAGCAGCGAGCAGTGGACAGCGCTTGGTGGACAGCGGACAGTGGACTCCAGGCTGGACCGTTGAAATGCGAAGCCACCCCTACGGACGGCCAATCAGCACGGCGCGCCGTCGCCACGCAAGGGACCGTTGACCTGTCCCCGCACTGCCCCACCGGAAACCCACCCCCCGTTCGCCGCCGACAAACACGTTGACAAAACAAACAACGTTGGAACGCCAATGGCGAGACAATCGGCGGCCCGGCACAGCAAGACTGGAGAGCAAAAAGACGAGAGCAAGAGCAAGAACAAGAACAAGAGAAACAGCAAAGAGTCAGAAGACTGGTGGCACGGAGCGCACCGGCCGAGCAGAGGCCAGCAGCGGACCCAGACCAGACCAGAATAGACCAGACCAGACCACACACGCTTGCCTGCATAAAGGCAGCCAGGCAGCCAGGCACGCGACTCACAGGAGTCGGGACGGGCGAGTCAGCCACAGGCCCGGCGCACGGCCCGCGAACGGCAAGCGGAGCTGTTCTAGCTCGTGGACATGGTGAAACCGATGGCGGCGCTGGCCCGCCTGGGCATATCTGGTATGGAGAGGTGGAAAGGAACCCGGTGCGGTTGTCGGGTGCGGGCAGGGGTGGCCGGCTTGGTTCTGCGTCCCTGCCGCGTGTCTCGTCGGGATGGTTCAGTGTTCCTGGTCGACCGACCGGGCGCGCGTCCTTTGCCCTGTCTTTGGGACCTGGGTCTGAGGCGGGCGGTGCTGCGTCCCTGTTCACGGCGGTGGGATGCCCTGCGGAAACAAAACGAAAAGGCTGCTGGGGGCTGCTGGGAGTCGCGTCTTCCGGGGTCGGGGCCCCTATTGCGGCTGGCCATGTGCCAAAATCATGGAACGGTTCTTGTTCTCGAGGCTCGGGTATCCAGCACACAGACCACGCGCCACGCCACCGCAGACCAGGCCAGCGACACAATAGTACGCCCAACGACTCAGCAAGGCGGGCGGCGCAACCCCCGTGGATGGTGGCTGGTGGCTGACGGCTGACGGCTGATGGCTGATGGCTGATGGCTGATGGCAGTGTGCCTGGTGCCTGGTGCCTGCCTGAAGTCGGGTGCTTGGTGCTTGGTGCTTGGTGCTTGGTGCTTGGTGCTTGGTGCTCATGGTGCTTGGCGCTTAACGCTTAACGCTTAACGCTTAACGCTTGACGCTTGGCGCATGGCGCATGTCTCGCTGTCGCCCCCTCATTTTTCATTTCCACCAACTGCCCGCGCGCCGGCTCCGTGCCAGCCAGGTCCTCGTCGCTTTGGCATGTCCGCCGTGGACGCTAAATGGCCCCAGCCCGTGGCCTCGGCCGCTTTGTTCCCGATGCCGGTCCTGATTGTTCATGTGTATGTGCATGTGTATGTACAATGTACGCCCTCGGGCGGTCCAGCCTCGCTCTCGTCGTGCCTGGTCGGCGGTCCGCCAAAACAAGGCTAGGCAGGGGCAGGTCGGTCGGTCTGACCGTGGGCCGTTGCCAGTCGCTTCACGGCCGGCACGATTCATGGCACGATGGGGTTGCAAAGAATAGTACTTACCTACTCACTTGGGTACCTATGTGCTGTGCGCGTGCGCGTGCGTCCACCGTCGCTCAGAGGTACAGAGGTACAGCTGTGCACATGTACAGATGTACTCGTGCAAGTACTTTGCGTGCCCGTGCCCATGCACGTATACATCCGTACCCGTGCGCATGTACATCGTCTCTGTCATGGCGGCCATCGTCCGCAAATACAGCCCGCGTCGCCTTTGTCTTCACCACTTTGTCTTCACCGTCTCGTCCTCCTCCCCCCTCTCCTTTCTTTCCATTCTTTGTGTCTTCCTTCTTCCACGTCCGTCATTGTATTAGCGGCTAAATTCTCTGCTGCCCTCGTCACTCTCTTGCATTATTTTGTTTCTTCCTTCTCTTTCTTTCTCTTCCTCTCCCTCTCCCTCTCTCGCTCCGCCTCTCTTTTTTCCTCTCTCATTCTTTTCTTCCCTCCTTCGTTTCCATCCCACGGGACGGGCCACGAGAAACCTCTCCTCGAACGCCGCGACACACACGTCCGAACACCCCCCCCCCCCCCCCCCCCCCCCCCCCCCCCCCCCCCCCCCCCCCCCCCCCGCGGCTCGTCGCCAGTCACTCTCTATGCCGACCTACGTATAACATCATTATCCTACCCTGGCGACGTTTGCAGTTCGCAGTCCTACCGCCATCATGGTGTCCGCTCTCTTCTCACTGGCAGCTCTGCCGCTCCTTGCCCAGGCCATAAAAATCCCCATGGACAACAGAATGCGCCAAGAACCTGGTCTTCTCCGATATCCCATCACCGTCAACAGCGGTGCCCCTCCCAAACACCACATCCACCGTCGCCAACAGGAAGTTGCTATCCGTGCTCAGCAGTCGGGCTTCTTCTACTCCATCCAGCTTCAGATCGGTACGCCCCCTCAGCCCGTGAGCGTCAACTTCGACACCGGCTCGGCCGAGCTCTGGATCAACCCCGTCTGCAGCAAATCTTCCGACCCCGACGCCTGCCGATCCTATGGTCGCTTCAACGGCAGTCAGACGTATGTCGACACCAACATCACCAACCGCGTCAACTACGGAACCGGCTTTGCTCAGCTCGAGTACGGCTACGACTACATCCAGATTGGTTCCGCCCGCGTCAGCCAGCAGTTGTTCGGCGTCGCCACCGACAGCGAATTCGCCGTCACCGGCATCATGGGTGCTGGACCCCCGCTCAAGGGCTGGAAAAGCGACTACCCCTTGATCCTCGACAACATGGCGTCTCAAAAATTCATCAAAAGCCGCGCCTTCTCTCTCGACATCCGATCCATCGAGAGCGCCCGCGGCTCCGTCGTCTTTGGCGGCATCGACACCAAGAAGTTTTCCGGCGCCCTCGAGAAGCGTCCCATTATTCCGGCTGCCTCGTCTCCCGACAAGCTCACCCGCTACTGGATCTACCTAGATGGCATCTCCATCACCAAGAACGACGGCTCCAAGACCGTCATCTTTGATCGGGTCAACGGCCAGCCCGTTCTTCTCGACAGCGGCTACACCGTATCTTCCCTCCCCACCGACCTCTTCAACAAGATCAAGGATACTTTCCCCGGAGTCACCCCCCCTCCTGCAAATGACGACTCCGGCCTGTTCCGAGTCCCTTGCGATGTGGGCAAGCAAAACGGAACCGTCAATTTCAAATTCGGCAAGACGGAAATCAACGTTCCCTACGATGACTTTGTCTGGAAGCAGTCTTCCGATCTCTGTGTTCTCGGCGTCATCCCCGACGACAAGTTCCCCGTTCTCGGCGACTCGTTTCTGCGTGCTGCCTACGTCGTCTACGACATGGACAACCGCAACCTCCACGTCGCCAACAACCAAGACTGCGGTTCTTCCCTGCTGGCCATAGGCAGTGGTCCCGACGCTGTTCCGTCTGTTCAGGGTGACTGTGGCAAGAAGGCCACCTCCACGGCCAGCTCGACAATGCCTGCCACCACTTCTACTGCTCCTACTACGACCACGCCGACCACGTCGACAGGGACTTCCGTGACGTCCAGCACGGTCGCCCCATTCGGCAGGAACAGCACCACCATCCACACGTCTATCGCAACTACGGCTGTTGGCGGCACAAAAAATGCCCTCGCGACCAGTAGCTCGTCGCAGCCTGCCACTACGTCCTCTGCACCGTCGCGCACGATGCCGCTTGACAAGAATATCACCGGCACCGGGCCCGCCACCGGGACCACCACCGGGACCGCCACCGGGACCGCCACCGGGACCGCCACCGGGACCGCCACCGGGCCCGCCACCGGGACCGCCACCGGCACCACCACCGGCACCTCCTCCTCCTCCACCACATTGGACGTGTTTGCTGTGGACGCGTTTGAGACCAGGGTCGGCGCAGACGGTACCACAACCAGCACACCTGTTATGGCCACGACTACTGGATCCGAAGACGATGCCGGTTCTCCAACTGGCTCGACTGGCTCGACTGGCCCGACTGGCTTGACTGACTCGACTGGCCCGACTGGCTTGACCAGCTCGACCAGCTCGACCGCCACGAGAAGCGACTACGACGACAGCACCGACCTCGCGAGCCAGCCTGCCCCGACGGAGCGGCCAGGAACCACGCCCAAGCCTTTCCCTACGCTCGGAAGCTACAACAAAACGGCCGCCGTCACGTACACATCGACCTTTACAACCACCCGGCTGCACACCATCACCGCCTGTCCTCCCACTGTCACAGACTGCCCGCTTGGTTCCGTCGCTACCCAGACCATCATTCGGACCACCACCTGGTGTCCTGCCGCTGAGACGGCCACGTACAAGCCGTCCACCGCAGAGCCGCCGGCCATCACTCCCAAGCCTACCCTCGCGTCGCAGGGAGACATGGCGACGTCGTACTTCACCACGACCAAGGTGCACACCATCACGTCGTGCTCTGGTCAAGGCCCTTGTGACAAGGGCAAGGTTACCACGGAGGTCATGACTTCAACAGTCTATGTGTGCCCCGAAACCAGGGGTATCTTCACGTTCCCCCTGGCACATGACTGTCTCGCCGACGAGGCGGGTTGCCATGCCGGTGACAAGGTGGTCATGACGTATGTCGTGACCATCGAGCCACACGTCATGGCCGACAAGCCTACGCCCATCCCCGGATGCAACGGCTGCATCATGCCTCCGGCCGTCCAGAAGACGCCGCCCAAGACGGGACCCGCCGACCAGCCCGTGATGACGCCTCCTCCCGCGATCCCTCAGGCACCTGCCACCCCGGTCCCGGCCCCCACGGCGCCCCCTGCCAGCAGCATAGGCACCATTTTCAGCGGCATCACCACCCTGCCCAGGCCCGTCGAGACTGCCTGCTCCAATTGCAGCTCTCAGCCGAGCTCGCCATCCGTCCCTGGCGGCGCAGCTGGATCCTTGCGCCTTTCCGCCGTGGCTGGTGCCATGATGTTGGGCATGCTGGCCATTGCCATATTGTAAACGAAAAAAAAAAAAGCGTAAAAAAAAGAATTCAAGAATAAAATTCAATGAATAAAACCTAATGAGTAAAAGAACGAATGAGAAAAAAAAAAACAACGAAAAAGGCTTTCAACAGGTGGAATGGAAGGCATCATCAGTACATGGCAAGAGTCCCGTCCTCGGGGCTTGCATAATTTATTGTTTATTTTTTAGTATCTGCCCCATTCAGGATATAGACTTGTCTGGGGGCGTGGTCATGCTCCCGGCGAGAATACAATACCCAAGACTTGACTGCTGACTTTTCTCGTTTGAATGTGGCTGTGACGCCTTTGCTGTTGGGCGAAGGGGTGCTTGCGTCTGTCGTTTGGGTGAATCTGTCCATCTGTTTACTATTTATGATTCGTCTGTTATGAACTATTTATTATCTGTGCGCCATCTACGGTTCTAGCCATCTATTAATATCCATCCATCTGTCCCCCATCTATGATTCATCCATCCATTAATATCCATCTACCTGTCCCCCATCCATGTCCATGTCCATATCCAGCAACCCCATATAGTCAACAATCAACCCGCACCATGTCCGTCCCGCCTTTCCCGTGTCTGCGTGGGTTCATCAAGATGTATGGCATCTATATCTGTACGAGGTTGGTAAATGGGACGTCTACATATAAAATGCAAGTGGGAACCACTTACACTCGTTGAACACTCTTCCGCTCGGCGCAATGACGCAGAATTGTCGCCGTGTTTTCTTTGCCTCACTGACCACCCAAGTCGGCGGCCAGTGTCCTTGAATACACGGCAGTCTATCCCCTTGTTCTGATGCCCGCCCCTTCTCAGTCATCTACGAATGACGGCAGCCGACGCATGAATGGAATAGAGTCCATGCGAAAGAGTCGTCGCGGGGGACACGAGCCGTCGTACCCGCGGACGGAGATCCACGAGTTTCCAAACCAAGACTACTCGTAACTTGCTCCTTTTCCTTGCCATTTTCGTACCCCGGTTCTTAATTCAGATGCGGCGAGACAGGCGGATGGCACGAGGGATGCTCGACGCACCCCATCTCCTTGATCTTGCATTCCTGCGTGGCCAGCGTGATAGCGCCCATGGTCGCTCTACGGGGCGGTGCTTTCCACGTGGTAGATGGTGCTTGTGCTCTTTGTTTATGTGGACGGTTTTGGAACTTCGTCGAATGGAGGAGATGACGGACGTGCGTCATGACGGCTAGTACTCAGGATAGCTTCCTCATCCGCCTGGCCGCAGGGGCACGAAACCGGTAAGAGATGGATTTGAACAACCGGCAATAATGCTCACCATCTCTCCCCTGCGGTCTACTGGAAAGGCCGGCGTCGACGGCAGGGAAAATACGTGATTGGGGGGTTTTAGATCAGACCCGGGTTACTCATTATCGTTTGTGGCCAGTTCAACCATGCTTTACAGGGCTAGAATGTATCCGATCTGTTACTGTGCCCATCACCTTGGGTCCTCTTGGCTCTGAGGCGCGCATGCGTCCGGGTGAAAAGTATAAGGAATATCCACGCGGCAGCTACAGGTGGCGTTTTATGCTCACAAGACATTCAATGTTTCTTTTTCCCCTTGCGCGACCATGAGGCGGCATGATATCGCCTGCGGCGAGTTGACCAGTCGTCTGAAGGCTCCGGGAACGTACATGTGACTCTGGCGATTCCTTCGCTGTAGAACAGCGAGCCACGTGGGTGCCTCCCATCCTCCCATCCTCCCATCCTTCCATCCTCGCATCCTCCATACGTCCACCTCGGACATGAAACATTGGGTTGCTCTCCAGATCTTCCCATCATGCTCTAGACCACGCGCACGTGTCGTACGCTTGCGACAGCGGTCCGACAAGGTCTGGGAACATGACCTGGCGTCCAACCCCGGTCAAGGACATGCTGGAGCCCTCTCGAAGCTGTCGTCGCTGTGTATTGCTGCATGACTTGCCGCTGCCTCTGCTGCGTCTACAGCAATGTTAGGGACAAGAGGTGAGAGAAGGCTGATGTGTACTGGCGCTAGCTTCAGAGTTATCCATCTGTCGCTCAAGGAAAAAAGGACAGGAGGGGCAAAAAAACAGAAACCCCGCCATCCCCCCTCCCCCCTCCATTCCCCCTGCAAAAAAAAAAAGAAAAGAAAAGAAAAGAAAAAAAGAAAAGAAAAAAGAAAAGAAAAATCCCCGCCCGTTGTTGTTCTTCTCGAAACCAAAATACCCGCTAGCGGCTTCAAGCCGTGCCGGAGGACCCGTTCCACCATTAGGGGGGCGCCCCAGCACCCCGTCTTTGCGGGGAAAGCGCGTCAGCCGGGATGGATGTTTGGGCGAATGAGAAACCGTACATATGTAAGTGCGGCGTTGTGTGGGCATGAACATGGTAATAAGAGATCGGGTGACTGGCTGACACTGGGCGGGGTTGTGCCCTTGTTCGTGTGTCAGTCCATCTTGTTGAAGATGGACCGAGTCAAATATCGCTCGCATGTTGAAAGCTCGTCTAGGGCATCCTGAGCAAGACGATTGCTTCCTAGTGACCCAGAACCCCGGATGGTGCTTAAAGGTGCCTCTAAGCTGGATTCCACCCGCCTTCTTCACTGATTCTGGGACGTTGGGCGTGTGCAGGCTGCTTTGGCAAGTCGATGACCTCGCCTGTTTGCAGGTGTCCTCATGCGGGGATCGACGGGCACTAGAACGTGAAGCGGACCACAGTGACGGAGTTTCGGTCAAGGATGCACTTCCGCAGAGACTGAAAACGTGTTGTTGTTGTTGTTGTTGTTGTTGTTTTCTTCATTTCATCCCCCCCATTTCGGTCCAGAATTTGGCAACTGTGCAGTGTGCAGTGTGTGGGTGGATGGAAGCCAAACACACAGGTAGGATCTTTTGCGTAATCAACACGTGGTTGAGGCTTTGGTTGAAGCCTCGGTGCCTGGGAGTATTGTGACAAGACTCCAAGGACTCGGAAGTGTAGGAGAGGAAGTGATTCGAACATGTGCGTCGAGGCAAGCAGAGCGTCAACTCGCTTAAACGTCCGCCCCGGCCATGGATTGCTTGCTTGGATGGATTGCACTGCGCGCAGTGCGCACCACTCTTCCTCTTCCTTTCATGGAACAGTAAAGTCTAGACGCATAAACACCGCAGCCGCCAAGTTCTGGTAGTCTTCCATTGCAGGAAAACACCATTGTCCCGCCATTTAAGCCAAGCTGTGAGGCCAGCTCGCCAGCCAAAATCAATAAGCTTGATGTGGCAGGGTAATTCGCCTTTGCATTTCGCGGCGTCGACTCTGCTTTGCTTGGCTCCCGCTGTGACCAATCCAACCCGTCTGCAGTCCGTGACTCCATGCGTGTTTCGCAACTCGACAGAATGGAGGGAAAGTCTCAAACACGCATGTGCGAAATCGGTTTCCGTCAGACTCGCCGCAGACTCGCCGCAGAATCGCCACAGTTGTTGTGGTTTTTTTTTATCCGTAAACTGGAGTTGCGGCCGAGACTAGGCCGTTCGTCACAGACAGGAGGTTGCATCAAGTGACCTGCTTTTGTGTCTTGTCCCGGCGTTGTGACTCATGCACCAGTACCTAAAGTATGTATGGTGCCATGCCGGGCGTGCCTTCCGCCCATAATTTATTTTCAGGTACGTGATGAGGCAAGTGCGGCAGCACCTTTGTTTTGGGCAAGAGCAGCCCAAACGCCATGTCCAGTCCAGCCACCCAGTCAGATTGTTGGGGCATAGAAAGGCCCCCGGAGGCGCCAGGCGCATCCGCCGCAGGAAGTCTGGTGGCTGAGGAAATGCTTCCATGTTACTTTCGCTCAAACATTGTCACCACACTGGACGCTGTGCCCGGTGCCACTTCTCGTCTTCCTTCAAAATGCAACCTACCTCTCTTCTTTCTACTAGGCAATACCAGGCAGACGGAGATTGTCTGCTTGACGGCTGCGGGCCCATGGCACGCCTGAGCGCCATGTGCAAAGTCCTCTTTGGCATGTGCTCCTGGGACTGGCATGAGGCTTTGATCATGATCATTATACCGACGACGCCCATCAAAAAGACTATCAACGCACACAAGACTCATCACATACACTTGCCCGCTGCATGAATCGAGAAGGTGCATTTGCCAAGATCCAACGGACAGGCGCCACGATTCGACATCCTCCAACCTGAAAACCACCTCGAGGCAGCCCGCTGCGGCTCTCGGAGCTCGTTACATCTCACATATCGATGGCGTGCATGTTACAGAGTGCTGGCGAAGCAATCTTGGTACAGGATGAAAAGGTTGTAATTCATCTCGTGTGCCTGCCCCTCTAGTGGCGGGGAAAAAAAAAAGAGAAATCACGAGACCTCTCGAGGCCCCTGGCATCACCGGATCAAATCAACTAGTCACCATTTGCCCGACTTGGTCAATTGGCGCTTCAAAAGATGTAAAGAAACTTGTTTCAAGGTTTTGTTGGCAATTCATACGTTGTTTTTGGGTAGGCCGGCCGGACAGTCTAGTTCAAAGTCGACCTCTACGACGACCAGCTTGATAGTTGACGAAACAAAAGGCAAATCGTCCGCCTCTCAGTGGTCCGGCATCCCATATCCGTCCATGCCGCGACGTCTTTTTTGAGCGCCAGCCGGTATCAATGGAAAAGTTGCTTGAATTCCAAAAGGGCCAGCCTCTTCGCCTTCAAAGGCACGATTAAACGCAGGCTTTGCTATTCTCACACTTCTTCAGCCTTCGTGATAAGGTCAGCATGCGCCAGACCGTGGGGCTTAGATCACCTGTCTCCATGGACGGACCAGGGCTTGTTGCATGATACCAACCACCATTTTTCTTTTCTTCTTGAAAAAGAAAGGAAGAGGAAGAGGAAGAGGAGGAAAAAGAAAAAGAAAAAGAAAAAGGCCCGAAGCGTAGGGGAGGAGGTCGCATATGTCATCTGAAATTCACCCTTGCGCTTTGACGTTGGAATAATCCCTTGTGGACGTTAACGATAATAACCCGGCAAGACAGCTGCATGTTTGGAGCGACTGAAACACAATGCCAATTACAACAGCCTTCTACATGATGGGATGCGTCGAGAGCATGAAGCCGATGACGAGCGATGACTTGCTCCAGCTTCTGATCTATTTTCCTTCTCCCTATGCAACCTCTAATCCTTCCATTTATCACGCAAAAGATGAACGCCTGGTTCCACCAATAACGGACATCCCACATGGGACATGGCTCCAATGATGGTCATCCCGGTGCCAGTCCTCCTGCACCCGGCGGCCGGCAAGCCCCAAGCAGGCACCTATATGGGTGCTCCTCATGCTCAGCACTCGTGGTCGTTGTCATCAGAAGCGCCCACTCCCGAGTGGGTGTCCAACAAGTGGGCTTTTATTGCCTGGCAAAAGGACCTGGCACTAATAATGATGGATTGATCGTTGGACGCTACCTAGGGACGAGGCGGCTGAGGTGCATGTGCAAAGCGCTGCGAAGCCACTGGGCGTTTAGTGTCCGATCACTGGTCCTTTGTTTCTTGTTGTTGTTTCTTCCCCATCTTGTTTTGCAAGAGAGGGCAAAAAATAGGTAGCGGCAGCCTTTGCAGCCTTGCAGCCTACCTACTTATGATTCCCGAATACGACGCAGCGGAAATGGGCGCGGAGTTGTTTTGCATGATGGCAGGATTCGCCTATTCTCTGCAGTTCGCTGGATGACGAGTTCCGCATCCTTCCATATAGCCGACGACGAGTTGCACTAATCAAGCGGTCCACGATTGGGGAAGGGGTTGACCAGGCGGCCAAAAGTCACCAAAAATGGGCATTGGGAGAAGTCGAGGTGTGATTTCCTCGATGGTCTCGCCCTTTGTGTGTATTTTTTCTCCCCCCCCCCCCCCCCCCCCTTTCATCGCTTCTAGCTCGGCTTTGTCACTAAAAGCTCGAGATTCTCCAGCTTCTCGAGCGGTCTTTCTCTTCAATCCAACCCCCTGCTGTCCCCTCCCCCCACCGGGCCGCCTCGACAGCTCACAGGGCCTGGTCCTCGTGACGTTGGGGGGTTGGGCTGGAGCCGAGTAACCGTCGAGGTCGGTGGAGATGGACGGGGGCGACATGTGGAGCGTCTCCAACGACGTCAAATGTGCAAGATGCTGTGCGACGGACTGTCGACTGGTGGCCAACTGGGCTGGCCAACGGGAGCTGCAGCACCACGCCTGGAGGAGAAGACGACGGAAGATAACTTGAACCCCATGGATGACGGGACCCTGTGATGATGATGTGGACCGGAGACCACTCCCCTTCTGGGCCGGCGCCCCTGCAGCCCCTCCAATCAGCCAACCTCTCTCATCACACCGACGCCCGGAGTCGACGGCTCGACGACTCGACGACACGACCCCAGGGCGATGCAAAATCTCGTCGCGGCACGCCCTCCGCTGCCACGTTCGGACGGGCCCCAGTCGTCTTTGGCCATCTGATCTGTGCTTCTTTCTTTGGGACCGGTGGACCGCAGCCTCGCCAACTGCAGAGCATCCTGCCCTCCTTGCGCTTGACTTCCAGCGGCCCCTACCCAACGAATGCCATGAAACCATGTTCAGAGAGACGTCGATGCTAGATCAGCGGGTCGTACGTGATCGTTTTACACCAAAATCGTATGGCAAGATGTTCGGAATTACCTGGACTTACTGTAGGCCTTTTATGCTTGATCGGCAGGGAAGTTTTGCGCTCTGTCGGCCGGCCAAGGTCTCAGCGTACCATGCAAAAAAGACGTGCTGAAGAGACACCACGCGTGCTCGACGCATGCATCAACGCTCATGTCGACATGGAACTACGCCTCAAGCAGCCGACAATTTGCCAAGTCGCTTTCATGCACGATGACTCGTCCTTCAACAAGACGCCTTTCTTTCTTTCTTTCTTTCTTTCTTTCTTTCCTCCCCTTTTAAAATCAATTAATTAATTATCAATTGATAGATTGATTGATTTACTACTCTGTCAGCTGTTCGAGCTTGGAGGGGACCTTGCCGAAATTCACAGTCTACCGGCCTAGCTTGCAATCAAACCGCCAGCACCGCCCAGGCCGACAAACAAGACGAACTGTAACGTAACAAGGAACGGCTTCCCGACGAGAGAGTTCCGACGAAAGTCGTCTCTGTGGGTGGGGGGGATTCGCGACAGTCGTCTGGGGCCCGTAAAGGCTGTGCGTGTGACGTTCAAATCGCACGTGTTCATCGAGGCGAAGATGCTCGCTGGCCGGCCTGGACCCAACCAGCCGTCTACCCACCCAGGTAACCAGCTCTGACGGCTATGGTCCAACCCAAGGCCCGTCACAGACTCCGACCTTCCGGTGCAACCACCCCCCCCCCCCAAATCCACCCCCCCCCCCCTCTCTCTTTTCTTCTTCTTCTTCTTTTTTTTCAACCCTTTCAAAACTGTTACAGCACGCCCTGGTGTGCGGATTCTGGCGTTCCAGGGTGCGAGGGGAGAAGAGCTCTCCCTCTTCCATGCCAAAAATCTCCAGATAACCCGTGGATCCCATGCATTTTAGTGCAGTCAAAATGTGCTGTACAATGTGGTATGACCACAGGCACACCACACCACTGGGTTTTTCTGCCGGTGCTCTTTTCATTTTGCGTGTGACTTGGTCTTTATTCGACGGTGGGCCATTATCTAGACCTGGCATTGGGCCCAAGACGGTTGACAGCTGTCCTAACATCATCGCCGGGATGCAATCTCCGTATAATATGGAGAAATCAAGATATACCCTGGTCAACTTCCAGGGTAACAACTAACAAGCGTCTTGCACATCGCCGCCACGACTACTGGCACCGACGTTGATCCGCACTTTCTATCAGACGGAGCCGGGAGGCCAACTGTATCTCGACCACTGAATTCTCGGGGCAGAATACACATCACCTCCTCGATGCCTTTTTTTATTTTATTTTTTCCCTCTCTCTCCCTCTCCCTCCCACTCCTCTTCATGTAACCTCGGTATCAGCCGGCTGGTATTATAACACTCAAGAGTCAGCTCTACAACCCATCGGTATTTTCCCCTCGCCCCTCTCTTCTCCTGAAGCTTCCAACTCACATCTGTTACAGACATACTCTCTGTGTCGCTCCCTTTACAAAAGGAGAGGAGAAACAATCGCAACCCCTTTTCAAGAAGTGCCAAGAAATTGTCCTATACCTCCCGTCTGTTTTGTCTGGGGTCAAGACTCGACAGAACAAAATATCACAGACGCTCCGCGTGATCATGGCGGCCTCTCTTTCGCAGCAAACGGTCTCGGTCAAAGACACGGCCGCAGGTCGGAAGCGCAGAAGGCGGGCTCCCGCTGGAGGAGCGGCTGCTGACTGCTTCACCTGCTCGAAAAGAAGCGTCAAATGCGATCGCCGCCGACCATACTGCTCACAATGTCTCGAATTCGGCAACGAGTGCTCTGGCTACAAGACGCAGTTGACCTGGGGCGTTGGCGTCGCCAGCCGAGGAAAACTACGCGGCCTTTCGCTCCCCGTTGCTAGGGCTCCTCCTGTTTCTCGTGGACCGAAGAAGACTCCTCCTGTTTTGTCCAGCCAGGTCCTCTCGACGGCTGCTCTCACGGAAGCACAATGGGCAGAGCAGCGAGAACCTCAACGACATGCTCTTCATCCTCATCCGGATCAGCATCCGCAGCAACAACAACAGCCGCAACAACATTCGCAACAACAGCCGCACACGCCCATGGAAATCTCGTCACTTGGTCGGTCGGCTTCGACACCGGCCAACTCGTATGCTGAACCAGGTCAGTACGACTATTTTGCCGCGACTGCCCCTCATGGCACATCGCCAAACGATATCCAGACTAGCTGGGACAGCATTCCGTACTCGTCGAACCTTTTGCACACCCCCGACCCCACTCCAAGGTACTCCCGATTTTCTCTCCCTCTCGACACGGATGGACTCTCGTCGTCTGTTGGTTCCGTCAGTGACGTCGACTATCTCTCCCCACACAGTCACACCTATCCTCGTGACGACATGTCTTTTGGCAGTGCATCGCCCATCATATTCGACGGTTACGCCGGAAGTCAGCACTCTTCGATGACACCCAGTCCTCCGTTGGAAATTCTCTTAGGACATCATCCTCATACGCGGGTGCCAAACCCTTGTCCAGCACTGCTGTACGCCGCATCAGACCACAGCTCGAACCTCGACTCACACCCGGATCCATTCGAAGCACATCTGAGCCACAAACTGATGCGGGAGTGTCATTGTCTTGGTGAGAATCCCGTGGTGCCATGTACAGCCTTCCCATTCTAATGAGGCAGCAGACTTGTCCCACATGAACGCGTACAACACAGGGCTGCAGTAGTAGTAATCTTGCCAGCCGCCTCCACGGCGAGATGCCGTTTTTTTACTCCACGGGTTTTCTCCACGGTCCACGAGTGACGAACGCGACGGGGAGCTGACCTCTGGGCTTGATGATGAAGACTCTCAGACTTCACTTTCGTATACTCGAAGGCTGGGGCCAAGAGAGTGGTGGGCTGCTCAATATGATAGTCGTCATACAAACTTTTTCTTTTCCTCCTGTGTGCTGGCGACGGGAGAACACCGCATCCCTCCTTTGGCTTGTACGTGGATATGGGCGATTGTATGTACGCTTGACCCTTTTTGAGTTGTTAACAGCATCCACGTGCAACAACAAAAGGCGAACGGTAGCAGCCGCGCCAACCCCCTCCCCCCCATCCATTTAGCCGTACGGCAACGGCTCTGGAACAAGAATCGATGACGACAAGATGGTGGTCTCGAACCATGTGCAAATGGGTCGCATCGTTGCATTCAACTGTGTCGTTGGAGGCCGCAACGGCTGCCATGTCGTCGTTGCCCGGATCACCGACTCCTCTACGTTGTACTATAGAAGATGGGCATCTCGGGATGGCCGTCCTGGCTTTTCAGTTGGCCGCTCGTCTTCACGCCGAGGGTGAGTCGAGATCTGAGCACAGCTTCTCCAAACATGAAGTTTCTGAATTCAAGCTGAGTGCGAGGCGGAGTGGATCCTGCTTTGGCCCAGACACTTGTGAGACGATGTGTGGGATGTGCGCACCGCCATCATTGTCATCAACATCATCATCATCATCATGACCTGCACCACAATCACGTCCAGCCACACTCACACAAGCTAGACGAACCCGATCATGAGGCACACACATCTACCACTCATATCTGCAGAGCCTATACATGACTCAGCCACGTCGGGCTCACTAGCACATGCCATTTGTACACTTGTGGTTCTACAGTTGAGTGGTGGCAGGCGGGAATCAGCCTTGACACTATGCAGCAGACAGCAAAGCAGTTGAAAAAAAAAAGGACCAAAAAAAAAGAACAAAAACAAAGAAACCGGTATTCTCCGTTGCTTCCAACAGACTAAGGCATGTACGCGCCGCAATTTGTTTCCCACCTTGCCATGCGGAGACACAGAGGTGTCGGAGCAAGACTAAGGCGCTATCAGTCGCGCCGGAGAAAGCGGAGGGACGTGGCCTCCTTGACGCCGATCAACTCAAAAGTATCGAGATGGTACGAGCAGGGATTCCATCAAACAAGCTGTGGGGTTGTGCATTGCCTGCCCGCGTAGCATTGGGGGTTGGTGCGAACTGATTGGATACAGTCGAGATGATGGATGATGGATGATGGATGATGGATGATGGATGATGGATAATGAGGAGGATGAGGAGGATGAGGATGAGAACGAGAACGAGAACGAGGTGCGGGGTCAAAGTCGTCGCGTCTGCCAGTTGTCCCGTATGGAATCCCGTATGGCATGAGAATCGTTTTGATGTGCTCTCTGCTCTGCCGAGCGATGACGCGCTCACCAAGAGTGAGGAGGAAACGAAAAAAAAAATGCACTGTACAGCCAACGTCGGTCGAAGCAGTCAGCCCTGTCCTGATTTGTCCACGACGCATGCCAACCTCGACGCCAATGGACAGGGACTGGGCCCGGCGAGCAGGGTGCTGGCCGATTGTCGAGAGGAAGAGATGAAGCCGGCGCGAGGCCGAAGGAAGAGACGCGGACTAATGTGGGCGATGAAAATTGGGCCGTACGCGTCGTCCCGTTGTGGCGCGCATGTTGCACTCGGGGCGGGGGGGGGGTGGGAAGATAAATGTGTACATACTACCTACAATGGAACCGAGGTAAGTATGCAGTGCATATGTACACAGTACATGCGTACACGGTACGTGTTGTGACGGCGAGGTGTCCAAGATGCGATTCCGATCAGGCAGAGACGGAGACGGAGGCCGGACCAACTGGTTGGTTCCGTGCGGCGATGCGGTGACGCGGCGATGCGACGACGCGACGACAATGCGAGGATGCGACTGTGCATACCAAATTGCCGTGTCAGCCAGCGTGCATCGCACCTCGGCGCAGCGAGGGGGAAAGCCCGTGGTCGGCTCCAAAGATGATTTGATGAGCGTCTCACGCGCAAGGCATGGCAGGGCATGGCGTGGCGTGGCATGAGCAGACGGAGACGGAGACGGAGACGGAGACGGACACGGACACGGACACGGAGACGAAGACGAGATGGTTGGCCTCATCTGGCACAAACGGTCCGCCGGCCAACGATGGCACGACAACACGCTCCTTGAACAAGCGTTTGTTTCGTGCCCTCGCGCTGAGGGCGCCCCCAACGGATGACCCGTTCGAAATGGGCTCCCGCGGGTTTGAGGTACTTGCGAGCGAGCATAAAAGCTAGCGGGACTACTTTCTGACCCACCGTGCTCTTGTCCAGCCGGCGCCGTCGATGGGGGCCGAGGCGGGAAAACAATGGGGGAATGAGAAGTCGTCCCGGGACAAGAAGCGGGTTTGTCTAGGGCAGCTTAGGCGGAGTGGTTCATGCGTTGGGGTGATTGGGATGGGGGTTCGTGCCGGGGGGGGGGGGGGGGGGGGGGGTGAGGGTATGATGTTGGAGGGCTGTGGATGTTGTCGCAGATGTTTGTTTGGGGAGAGTTTTTGTGGGGTTTTTTTTTTCTTTTTTTTCCCCTTTTTTTTTTCTTTTTTTTTCCCTTTTTTTTTTTTTTTTTTTTTTTTCTTTTTTTTTTTTT
>SRPY01000237.1:0-42148 GCA_018360145.1 Claviceps africana
TATAAATACTAAGGTATAATATATTAGCAGTTTAAAGTAGTAGAGATAGAGTAGTAAAAGGGCCTATATTAAGCTTATATTAAAAATTAAAAGGTATTATTATTTATTACTATTTCTTTTATAAAGTAAAGGTAAGTTAAAAGTATAAAAGATAATTAATTTTAAAGAGCTACTTTACTAAATATTATATAAAGCTAAGTTAGTTAAAGGTAATATAAATTTCCTTTAAGTTTTAAATTAAGCTTACTTTAAACCTTAAAGAGTAAAGGTAATTATATTTAAAGTATTAAAAAATAAAGTAATAAATATTTTTATAATTACTTTAATAATAATATATTAATAAATCTATATTAAAGATATAGTAAAAGTAAAGAAAAAAGTTAAGGCTAATCTTTTTAATATAAAGCTAAATTAAAGCTAATAATTTAAACTTAATAAAATAATAGTAAAGTTAAAGTACTTTTTTTTTAAAGTAAAAGTTTAGGTTTAATTTAGCTATAGTAAGGTATTAACTTAGGTATTAATAAATTATTAAAGCTTACTTTTAAAGCTATTACTCTTTTTAGTTTAATTTTAGTGTTTTAAATATAAAAAATATAGTAGAGTTTAATAAAAACTAAGTTAAAAGTAATATATAGTTAATATAAAGTTATTTTTTATATTAAGTGCTATATTAAAGGTAAGTTACTATTAAAGTATAGACTATTTAAATTTTATTAGCTATTTTATTTACCTTAATTCTATTATAAAATTATTAGGCTTAGTAGTTAAGGTATAGATTTAAAGGGGGGATTACTACTTTAATTTTAATTAAAAATTATAGTATAGCTTTATAAATATTAATAATAGTATAAAGATATTAAATTTATTTTATAGTAAAGGCTTTAATAATACCTTTAGCTATATCTTTATATTTAGTTAAAATATAATATAAGCCTATATTATAATTAATAAAGCTTTAAATAATTTAAATATAAAGGAGTTTAAACTTATATAGTAAATACCTTTAAATAAATATAAAAAGTGTAATAAAGGTAAATTACTACTATATTAATTTTATAGTAAGCTTAAGTTAATAGGCCTTTTATTAAAGTTTATAATAAATTTAAATACTAAAGAAATAAGCTAACTATATTAGCTAAATTATTATAGTTTTAAATTAAATTAGTATTATTATTAGCTATTTTTTTTATTAAAGTAAATAAGTTTACTTTTTTATAAATAAAACTTTAAGCTTAATTTATAGAACTATTTTTAATAAACTACTTAAATAGTCTTAAGTTAAGCTTAAGTCTCCTTTATTATATAGCTATATATTAAGATATTAGTATTATTAAAAAAGCTAAGTATTAATATAAAGTTAACTATTATAAGTTTAATATAAAGTAAAGTAATATAAAGAAGGAAGAGAATTAAAAATATAAAGAACCCTTAAAGGACCTTTATAAGTACTATATAAAGGGCTGCTATTTAGTTATTAAATATAAAGTAGGCTTTATATAATATAATAAAGGCTTAGGTTTAATATATTATTTATATAAAGAGATTAGTAAAGACTATTATATAAGTAAGTCTTATATAATATACTATATTAAAAGCAGTTAAGATATTAAGCTAAAGAAGTAATATAGTACTGCTATAGTATTATATTATATATATAGCTTTTATTAAAATAGTAAAGGCTACCTCTATAGAATAATTAATATAGTTATTTATTTAAAGCTTTAAAAGAGTATTACTCTCTTTAACTATATAGGTAATTTACACTGCTATTACTACTTTTAATACTTTATTTATAATATTAAAAAAGGAGATTAATTTTTATATATTAATATACTTCCTTTCTTTAAGTAACTTTTTTAGCTTATAAAGAACTATAACTTTAGCCTTTTAAAATAAAGCTAGGTAGTGCTTAATATAGTAGTATATATTAAGTAGGTTAAAGAGGACACTAGTAAGTAATTTACTATAGACTTTAAAGAACTTTATTAAAAGCTTATTAAGTTTAAAGGCTTTTTAGCTAGTTAGTCCTTTAATTATATTATATATCTTTAAAGCTATAAAAAGGTCTTTCTTTAAAAATATAGTAGAGTTAAATTAAGGGCTAAGGTTAGCTAATATATTATTTATATAGGTAGTTAAAGTAGGAAAGAATTTATTAAAAAATACCTTTACTTTATTATAATAGAAGGTAGCTAGGGATATATTATTATTACTATAGTAGAAGGCTAGGACTTAAGTAGTTTTAAATAGTAAGCTACTATAAAGTTAAGTGTAAGGAGCTCACAAGACCAGCCTATAGCGACTCCTTATCGCTAGTGCTTAGTTATATACTTAGTATATAAACCCTAAGTAGTATATATATAAAGGGGAAAAGACTTAAAAGAAGCAAGCTTTAGTTAATATATTAGTTACTATATTGCCTTTATTTAGCTACTTTATTAATACTTAATAATTTTAAAGCTTTCTTAAAGGCTACTTAAAGATAATATAGCACTTTAAATTAAATAACCTACTATAATTTTTTATAAAGAATTATTATCCTTTAACTCTCTATTAATACTTTATTAATTTATAAAAGGTTTATAAAGTAATGCCTAAATTATTAATACCTTTACATTAAAAGGGGTAAACTTAAGTACTTAAAGCCTTTATAAAAAAGCTAAGGTAATTAAAGAGTAAATCTCTTAATTAAAAGAATTAAAAAGATTATAAAAGAAAGAATAAAAACTTCTTTAAACTTTAAAATAAAGAATTAATAATAAAATTAAGGTAAAATGTTATTACTTCTATAAAGATTTATTTAATAATAGCTAAGGAGAAGTTAAGGTTAAAAATATTAATTTATTTATACACTCTACTAATCTTTAAAAATATAAGATTTAAATTAATAACTTAAACTATACCTTTAATAAAGTAAGATATAAGTTTTATTAAGATTATTTAAAAATACTCTTTACCTTTAACTATATATACTAATTTTATAAAGTAAAATAGGACTAATTCTTTAATAAATAGTTAAATAAGCATTATATTAAACTTAAGAATAACTAAGTAAAGTTTTAAGAATAAACCTTAATATTACTTAAAGACTCTATAAACTAAGAGGCTTAAATTATTATTATAATAAAGAATACTAAATAAAGAGATAGCTAAAGCTTTATTAATTTTAGTATTTACTTTAATTTACTAAAGAAATATTTAAAGAGAGCTAATAAAAAAGCTAAAGCCCTCTTACTTTTTATAAAGTTATAACTAAAACTTTAAAACTATATTAACTTATATATATTTATTATAGAGAAAACCTAAGAGAAAGTAGTTTAAATTACTTAGTAATTCTAGGATATAATATTAATAAAGCTTAAAAAAAAAATAAATACCCTCTATAAAAGACCTATTAAATTTTAGTAAAACTAGTCCTCCCCTTTCTCTATAAACTATTAGTAATTAACTACTATAGGTCTAATAACTAAAGCTAATAATAATAAAATAAAGAGTAAATGCAGATACTATAACTATAAAGAAACGGGGTATATTTAATATAACTATAATAAACTAGTAAAGGCTAACTTTAATACCTTAGAAAATAATAATTAATAAAGGTAGCTGCCTTTATCTTTACTAAAGAATAAGTTTAAATTAAGTAATGTTTCTATACTTACACTATAATTTAAAATAAAAACACTACCTATACCTTTATAGATTTTAATACCTATTTTAATATTAATATTATTAGCTTAGAATTTACAATAGCTTAAAGCTTAATAAAGACCTAGCTAATAGCCTTTAAACTTTAAGTAGTTAGGGACCTTTTAGTCTTTAAATATAGAGTATATTAAATACTAATTAATATTATTAATTTAAAAGGTATATTTAGAAATTTAGAGCTATTATATATAGCTATTAATTATAAACTAAACCCTTAAGGAAGTCCTATACTAATTAAAATGCACACCTTAGCGAAAAAATATATTTATCTATTTATATATAATAGAGAATAATAGTTTAAAATATAATGCACTAATATATTGTTTTTAACTCCCTACTAATTTGCTAAAAAGTATAAAAATAAAGTAGTTATTTATACACTATAAAGCCTCCTAAATAACTAATATATTAAACTAAAGGATAAAGAAGTGGCAAACCCTTAGAGAACTACTTTAAATATCTCTTTAGAACTTAAAGCTTTTATAGATATATTTACTTTTAATAAAGTTAGTATACTTCTACTTATTAAAGATATAGACTATTTAATTAACCTTTTACTTAATAATTTACCCCTTTATAGACCTATATACCCTTTATCTTTAAATAAGCTTAAAATTCTATAAAAATACTTTAAGAAAAACCTAGTAAATAAATAAATAAAACCTTTAAAAAGCCCTATTAATATCTCTATACTCTTTATATTTAAAAAGGATAGCACCCTTTAATTATATATAAATTATAAAGGTATTAATAAAATTACGCTTAAGAATCGCTATATATTACCCTTTATATTAGAAATTCTAAATTACTACTAAAGGGCTAGGTTTTTTATTAAAATTAATATTAAAGATATATACTACTAAATTTATATTAAAGAAAGAGATAAATAAAAGATAGCGTTTTACACTTAATATAGTTACTATAAATACTTAGTTATGTTATTTAGACTTATTAATACACTAATTACTTTTTAAAGCTATATTTACTAAGCCTTAAGGGGCTTAATTAATACTATTTATATAGTATATCTAAATAATATCTTTATTTTTTTAAAGATAAGGAAGGAATATACTAGCTATATTTATTAAGTCTTTAAATAAATAAAAGCAGCGGAATTATATATAAAACCTTTTAAGTATACCTTTTATTAAAATTTAATAGAATTTCTTAAATTTATTCTATTTATTAATAGAATAGTAATAGATAAACAGTAAGTAAAAACTATTAAAGACTAAAAGGAACTATAAAGATATTAGAATATATAAGTATTCTTAGGATTTTATAATTTTTACTAATAATTTATATATTACTACTCTATAATTATAGTACCTTTAAATATATTAATAAAGGGCAGCTAAAAGGGAATATTAATTAGGAAATTCTTATTTAAAGAAAAGAAATATATAGCGTTTAATTAGTTAAAAGTAGCCTTTTAAAAAGTACCTTTACTCTATTACTACTAGCTAGGCTAACCTATTTACATTAAAATAAACGCTTTAGCATTTATAATAGCTAGCATTATATTATAACTAAATAATAAAGAGCGATATTACCTTATTATATTTTAGTCTTATAAATTTATAAATATTAAATAAAATTATAGAATAGCTAATTAAAAACTCTTTATAATAGTTAAGTCCTTTAAATATTAGCAATACTATTTAAAAGAGGTAAATAACTTAATAAAAGTATTATTAAACTACTATAACTTATAATTATTTATAATATAAACAAAACTTAATAAGTAATAGGTAAGATAGTATATATTTTTAAGTTTATTTAACTTAATAATAAAGTACTAAATAAAGAAAAGTAACCCTACTAATGCCTTATTAAAGAGGCTTAATTATAAAGGTAAGAGGCTAAGTAATAAGGAAATAATTCCTAAGCTATAAAGATAAATAGTACTAAGTACTATAAATAAAGACTTACCTATAAAGAGGCAATAGCTTAATAAAACGCCTTTAGGGATATAATTAGTCTTAGTTAGTAGAGGGTGTAAGCTCTACTCTATTACTTTAGTAGCTAAAGTAATTATTAAAACACTAGCTAAACTATAAGTAAAACTAGGTAATTTTAGAAATAAAGTTGCCTATATTTAGTGTATTAATGTATAAAAGGTATAAAAGGCTATTAAGTTATTTAACCTCTATATAATAGAGATTTATAAATCTTTAGTAAAAGTACTATAAAAAGCTTAAAAGTAGAACCTTAACCTTAAAGGAATTATTAAAAATATAGCTAAAGTAAATTTAAAGGGAAAGGTAGAGGTATAGTAATATAATATAAGCAGCCTTTTACTATATAAAGACTAGGTAGTTATTTCTTAAAAGCTTATTTTATAGTAGAAGCTTCTATAGCTATACTATAATAATTCTTTAGCTAGTTATTTTAAAATAAATAAAACTATTAAGCTTCTATATTAAATCTTCTATTAGCTAATAATAAAATAAATAGTATTAAAATATATTTTAAGCTATAGAATATACTAAAGAGTTATAGCTTAATAGCATTAACTATATAAATAATTAAAATCTCTATTAACTCCTTAGTAACCTTAGGTTAAAGTTTCTATAGACTTTATTATTAAGCTACTAAAGGTATATAATAATAATAAATAAGTAAATATAATATTAGTGATTATAAATTAATACACTAAATATATAGTGTTCTTACTAATTATAATTACACTTAATATAGTAGAATTAGCTAAAATATATTATAAGGAGATAAAGCTTTAATTTAACGCTATAGAAGGGGTGATATTTAATAAAGGGTTAGTGTTTATTAATACCTTTTAAAGTAATCTTTACTACTTTTTAAAAATAAAGAGAAGACTATTTATAGCGTTTTACCTATAAACTAATAGGTAGATAGAATAGACTAATTAAGTCTTTAAACACTACTTATAATGCTTTATAGGGAAATATTAGCTAATTTAGCCTACACTTCTATTATAAGTATAGTTTATTTATAATAATATAGTTAATTATATAATAAAATATATACTAAACTATACACTCTTTAGTTACTACCTTAAGTTTTATTTAGTTATTAAAGATAATAACTTAAAAGGAGGGGTATTAAAAGTAAAAGTAAGAGTATAAAAACTATATAAAATTTAAGAAAAATTAATAAAAGTATAGGGAAAAGCAATAAAAGTATAAGTAAAATACTATAATAAAGGATATTAAGAACAAACCTTTATTAAAGGAGAAATAGTTTTACTATTTATAAAGAATATTAAAACTAAAAATATAAAGAAAAAGCTAAACCTTAAATATTTAAAACTATTTTAAATCTTAAATATAATAGAAAAGTAGGTATATTATTTATAACTACTAAAGAAATATAAATAACTCTATAATATATTCTATATTAGCCTTTTAAAACTATAGAAAGGGCAGTGTAATTATAAGGAGAAACTAGCGATTTTAGATTTAAAGGAAGAAGATAAAGAATATAAAGTGGAAGAAATCTATAATAAAAAGACTATATAAGGGGATATTTATTACTTTATAAAATAGAAAAGATAGCCTAGTAAATATAACTAATAAATAATAGAAGAAGACATTAGCGTGCCTATATTTATTATAGTATATTATAGAAAGATTAAAATAAGGCTAAAGGCATAGGTATAAGATAGCGAAGACTAGCTAAAATATAAAAAGAAGAATAAAATTCCTATATTTATTAAAAAAAAAAACTAAAATAGAAAAATAAATAATATATAGCTAAACTACTACTTAAATAAAGGGGAGATTAATAGAGAATAATTCTAATATATCCTAAAAGGTATAATAATCTATTATCCCTTCCTTAAATATTTAAATTAAACCTTAACTATTCGCCTTAAGCGCCTCTTTAGTGTAAAAGAAAACTTAGTAAATTATCACTACCTATACAATATATTTAGCCTCTTTAAGGTAAAGGTAGAGTAGTAAATAACGCTTTTAATTATTAAACTTAGCTTTATAGTTTAGTTAGTAAAGTTAGTGGTATATTAATAAAAAAAATAAAAAGACTTATAATTCTTAGCTAAGGAGCTAGGTATTATATAATTTAAACTAATTAATAGTTTAAGATAAATTACTTAAAGGTAATATATATAGGCTATAAATTATTAGTAAAAGCTAAGAAAAAGGAAAGTGTTTTATTATATATAAATACTTTTCTTAGCCTTAATAAAGCTATAAATAGACTAATAAGCCTACTTAATATAGTTAAAACTATATAGAAGTATAAGTAAGAGGTAAGTAAAAGACTTTTATATATCCCTTTTAAAAATAAAAAAATCGTTGGCTTTATTGCTATTATTATTTATAATTATTATAGACTTGTCTTACTTAGCATTTATAAATATTTTAAGCTATCTATAAATAAATAAAAGGTTGTTTTAAAACCCTTATATTATAGTAAGTATTTAAAGAATTATTAATAAAAACCTAAAGAATTTAAAATAAAAAGACACACCTTAAAGTATAAGTTATTACACTTATTGTATTATATATAACAATATAATACCTTATACTTCCTACCTTAAAATAGTTTATATAGATATATATAGTAAATTACTATAAAGGTAGGCTTAAAAAGCGGATTAGCTTTATACTTATTATAACTTATATATATATAATATATATAAGTATAATAAAAAAGCTTAATAACTATAAGCTTTATAATAAAGAAAAGTTAATAAAGAGATAGGGATATATAATTTAAAAGAAGAAAAAAGAATAGGAAATAAGATATAGAAATAGTAATATTATAAAAGTAAGAAACAGCTAAGAGAGTGGCATTTATAAAGTTATAACCTACCTATAGGTAATTTAATGTATACGTTATTTATGTTTACTAATAGCATAACCTTAGATAATAATTATTTAAATTATTATAGAAATTATAAAAAAAGTAAGAAATAGTAAGTAACTTACTCTTAAAAAGGTAGGGTAATTATACCTTACTATATATATAGATAATATTATTATTTAATAACACAATAAGAGCTTATTGCTATTAAGTTATAAGGCAAGCAATAATTAAAGTAAAAGCTACTAGGATATTAGCATAAAAAGGGGGGCAATTATAAAGAGCTTATAAGACTAGCCTATAGTGACTCCTTATCGCTAATGCTTAGTTATATACTTAGTATATAAACCCTAAGTAGCGTATATATAAAGGGGAAAAGACTTAGAAGAAGCAAGCTTTAGTTAATATATTAGTCACTATATCGCCTTTACCTAGCCGCCTTATCGACACCTAACAATAAGTTTATTATTTTAGTTTTTAAAGGTTACTTTTTTTAGCTATTATATTTACTATTATATAGTATTAAAAGCTATATTATTCTTTATAAATAACTTATTTTTAATTTAAAGCTATATTAATAGCGGTCTATTAGCTTACTTTAGTATAGTAATGTTACTAAAGTCTTTAAGTATATTTTATATTATAAATAGCTTTATAAACCTTAAAGGTTTACTATAGCTACACTTTAAAGGCACTATAAAGGCCCTTTAATATAAAAAGTATAGTAATAGTAGTAAGTTTAGTTATAAACTATATAATAAAGAAGTTAATTTAATAAAAAGTATTAAGAATAGTTAATATAAAAAAAGGGTAGAAGTAGTATATTACCTTTATAATAATAAGTATTTTATTTATTTAAAGCTATTTAAAGTAATATAGAGTTTATTTAATAGTATTAATTATAGAACTATAATTATAAAAGGTAATATAAATAAGCTATAAAATATAGTTTAATTTAATAAGGTTTAATCCTTTTAAAAATTAAGTTTAAAGGTTAGTAAATAATTAAATATAGTTAATAATACTATCTCTTTTACTTTATATTTATTATATTATTTTACCTTAAAGTATAATAAGTTTAAATTACTATTAAGCTATAACTACTAAAAGTTTATTACTACTAAGTAATATATAGCTATATTAGTTTTAAAAGAAATAGTATTAGTTAAAGTTATTAATAAAGATATAATAGTACTATAATAGTTTTATAAAAAAGTTATAGAGAGAAGTTATTTAGTTATAATTGTGATAGGCTAGGTCTTTAACCTAGCCTAGCTTAGCCTGCAGCTGGCGGCGGTTGCCAAGCCCTGCGTGCGACCGGCAATATAAGTGTCAATTGACCAGAGACCCGCAACTCTAATCAATACGTATCCTTTTGTCCTAGCTACTTACTAGTGCAGCTGGCACGCAGCTGGCAAAGGATGTGCTAACCCCACTATGTCTGCGCCTGACACTCGCGATGGCCCAATCGGGCTAGACCATAACAATAATAATAAATAGAAAAGTAGATAAAGTAAATATTAATATTATAGAGAGTTATAGTATATTAATTAGTGCTAAACTATATTATTTATAAGCTAAGGCTATATTAGTAGTAAATATAAATAGCTGTTTTTTTACTTTAAACTATAAGTTAATAGAAACTTAAGCTTAGGTTTAAAGGGTCTTTATTAATACTATATAGTTTTTAAATTACTACTATATTAGTTTTAAATTAGGACTTAAAAGCTAAGTAAATAAATTATATTTTCTTTTATATATTTTAATATATTACTTATAATATTATATTTAATTAAAGGGTAAGGGGGTTTTTTATAATAAAGGGGCTAACTTAATACTAAAGTAGTAGCTAAAGAAGGCCTTAATAGCGCCTTAAGGCTTTAATAAAAAGGGTATAAATATTATATTAAGGCTTAGATATTAGTTATAGTTACTTTAAAGGTACTTACTATACTTTTAAAGTAAAGCTTTATTAAAAAAGGTATTACTAGCTTATTTATATTAGCTATAGGTTTAGACCTTAGTTTAGCTATTTATATTTATAAAAGTTAATATAGGTAAGGTAGTAAAGCTATTAAGCTAGTTTAAGTATATAATATAGGCTTTTATTTAATAGTTATTAATAATTAAGCAGTGTTTTAATTAAATAAGGTAAGTATTTATATAATTAATATATTACTCTTACTCTATATCTATAATAGCTAGGTAATTAGTCTTAAAAGTGTACTTAATAGTAGTGTAGTAGTTATAATATAGAGTTATAGTATAGTATATAGTAATATAGCTAAATTTAAAGTATTAATAGTATTAATATAAATAAAGAGCTTTATTATATAGTTTAGCTTTAAATATTTTAACTTTATAAATAACTTCTCTATAGTATAGTTTATTAGCTATATTAATATCTTTAATTCTAAAGATAAAGGGGGCTTATATTACAGTGCTATAGGGTTTTTATACTATAACCTTAATAATACTACTACTATTAATAAAGGTAAGGTAGTAAAGAATATCTTCTTTAATAACTTAATATATATAATAAATAAAGAATCCTTTAATAATAATATTAAATATTTATTAATTTAGCGTTATATTTAGGCTAAAGGTAGTTTAAACCTATTTTATATCCTTAGTATAGAGTTAAGCTATATCTTTAAAGGTAATTACTATATTACTATTATAAAGGTGCTTTATAGCTACTATAATATCTTTATTTATAGCTTTATTAATAGTATAAATAATATTTTTTAAACTATATTATTTAACTACTTTATTAATTAAGTTACCTTTAATAATAGTCTCTTTATAAATATAAAGCAATACTACTATAAAGATAGTTAAGTAAATAAGCCTATTAGTTATTAAAGTAGCGCTATTAGCTATAATTCTAGCCTATATTATAGCTAATATAGTTTTAGGCTAAATAGCCTTCTTAATTACCCTTTTAACTATTACTTTAAGGTTAATAGTTATAATTAGTTTCTAAGGGTTAGTAAATTATTTATAATAAGCCTATATTGTTTTTACGTTAATAATATATAAAATAACCGTTTAAACTCCTTTTAGTAAAAAGGTTAGTATAAGCTTAGTAATTTTATTATATTTTTATTATAAATAAACTAATATTTAATTTTAAGCTATATTAGCTATAGTATTAACTTAGTTTTCTATTATAAACTTACTATAGTAAGTAAAGGGATTATAATAACTTTATAAAATACTATAGTTTTTTACATTAATATCTATTATTATTACATTACCTACTATACCTATACTTTAAGCTTAATATACTATTATAAAGGGGGGTAAATAGGTATAGTAAAACTTTTTATCTGCTTTTTAAGTTAATTTAAGTTAATTCTACAGCGTTGTTACAGTGCGGGCGAAATCGCGAAAAGTTTTTTTATCCTAAGCTATATATATTTATAATAGTTTAAACTAATATTTAAAATCTAAGTTAGCTATAATACTATTATAAATTTAAGTTAAATACTTATTAAATTAATTATAGTAATATATATTAAGGTTTTTTATTTTATTAAAGTAGAGGGAGTAAAGGTATACCTACTTTACACTTTATATAAATTAAAGTTAAAGTTTAAGTAAGTATAAAAAAAAATTAAAAACTTATTAAAGAGCCTTTAACTTTTAATTAACTAACTATTTTCTTTATTATTTAAGATTAATATAATATTAAAGGTTTAAGCTAGCTTTAATATAAAGACTAAAATAGCTTTATACTAAACTTTAAAAAAGAAAGAGGTATTTATAATTTTTATTTAAATATAAAAAAAAAAAGAGAAAAAGAGAAAAACCTTTAAAGGGGTTCTCTTTATTTATAAAAAAAGAGTAATACTTTAAATTATTTATTAAATTACTTATTAGTATACTAAACTTATTTAAGTAATTGATAACTATTATTTTACTACTATATTATACTTATATTACTTACTACTAAGGCTTAATTTAGTTCTATATTTAGTACTTACTAAATTAATAACTCTTAATAATTTAGTATATAATAATTACTTAATTTAGTAATTAATATACCTTTTAATTAATAGTATAGCTATATTATAACTTATAACCTTTTATAACCTTCTATACCCTTCTATATTACCTTATATTTTATAGTGTATAGCTAGTATATTACACCCCTTTTAATAACTTAACTAAGCTTTAAATAAAGCTTAATTTAAGTCTATAAAGTCCTTACCCTCCCCCTTTAAATTTAATATATTTTAATATACCTTTTTATATATATTATTTATGCCCTTTATTAAACTTCTTTTAATAACTATAGCTAAAGCCTAGTTAATAATATATTAATTTTTATAATAAACATTACTTAGGGCTTAATTTAAGCCCATTTAATATTTATATCTATTATTATATATAGGTTTTCCCCTTTATTTTAAGGTTTTTTCTATATAGGTCACTAAACTAAGGTACTAGCTAAGGGCTCTATGCCCCCTAAAGTAATTAAATAAATAAATATAGTAAAGTATTTAATTAATTTAAATAATATTTTATTAAACCTTAAGCTTATTAAATACATTACTTTTATAATTAAAAGTAAGTTTTATTAACTTATTATTATTATTATTAAATATATTTATAAAATATATAGTAAAAAACTTATAAAAGTAAAGGTTATTAAACTTTAAAAGTAAAGTTATTACTTCTTTATAAAAAAGGTATAGTTTTTTATAAAATTAGCTACCTTTTATTACTTTTAAATTCTTTACTTTATAATTATTTCTTTAGCTTTAATAAATCTTTTTAAAAAGAAGTTATATTAACACTAAAAGCTAAAATATAATAAAGTAATAAAAAAGATTATTAAAGCTATTATAAATACCTTAAGTTTATAATTAATTAATATAAATAAAGAAAAAGAAAAAATTATCTTTATAATTAATATTAATAATATAAAATAAAGCACTATACTTTTATTAATATATAAAGAAAAGCGCTACTTTATATACTTTAAAAGTAATATATAAAATAATATAAAGAGAAAGTATAATACTATTAAATAAAAATATTATACTTTACTTTATACTTTTTAAAGACTATAAATTTATTTTTTTAAAGTCCCTTTTATTTCAAAAATAAACTTAATAGTATTTAAATATTAGCTTTAAAGCGCTATTAATAATATTTTTAGCATTATTATCATCTAATAAATTAGCTATATTATACTATATAACTTTATAGTTTAATATATCTTTAAAAAAGAAAACTAAGTTATAAATACTTTATTATAAAAAAGCTAAAGATTATTAAATAATTTTAATAAAGTTATTAAAGAAAATATAAAAGAATTTATTAATTTATACTTTTATATTAATATTTAAAAAAGTAAAGATTAACTATTTTACTTTTTAAAGTTAAAGTAAATTATTTCTTATTTTATAACTTTAAAGAGACTATTTAATTATATAGTAAAGAAGTTTAAAGACTTTAAAAAAAAATATTAAAGTATTTCTTTAATAATAGAATTCTCTTTAAGTAACTTACTAAGCTTATAAAAGAACCTATATTTATTTTTAATAATAAAAATAAATAGCTTATAATTATTAAAGTAATTTATTTTAAGCTTAATTATAAAGGTATTAAAGTTATTTTTTAAGTAGCTAAACTTTACCACTACTAAAAAGGTATATAAAATATAATTTAAACTATAATTTAATATTATAAAATATACTAAAGATTTACACTATAGTATTTATAAGAACTCTTAATTTCTATTACCTTTAATAACTTAATAAATAAAATATATATTAATACTTAGTATTTTTTATTTAATTATAAATATAAATATTTTTTAAAAGTTTAATATAACTTTATAAAGTAAGTAAAAGCTAAAGCTATTTATACTATTAATATTAAAGCTATATAAAGGTTTTTTAATAAATTTATTTATAAATTTAGATTCTTTTTATATATTATATATAATAAAGGACTTAAAATAAAAAGGAAACTTATAAAAGCCTTAGCTAATTTTAATATAAAAGGTATTTAAACCTTTAGTTATAATTTTAAAGTTAATACCTTTATTAAAGTAAATTATTAATCTCTTTTTTCTATATTTATTAAAATAAGTAAATTAAGTAAAAAATAGTTTAAGCATTTAAAGAGAGTATTGTTTATAAATAAAATTATAATTAAGGCTTTTTATAAAAAATTTATATTTTACTTTATTTATAAATAAAAACCCTTTTTTCCTTTATTTATTTATTTATTTACTCTAGGGGGCATAGAGCCCTTAGCTAGTACCTTATCTTAGTGACCTATATAGAAAAAACCTTAGAATAAAGGGGAAAACCTATATATAGTAGTAGGTATAGGTGCTAAGAGGGCCTAAGTTAAGCCTTAAGCGGTGTCTATTATGAAAATTAGTGCGCCACTAGCTAGGCTTTAGCCGCGGTCGCTAGAAGGAGTCTAGCGGGGGGCGCGGGCAGCGAGTAGGTTGCCCACGACGGGCCCGCGTCGTTTCCACGTTAATAACATATAGAACGACCTTTTAGACTCCTTTTAGCGAGAAAGTTAGTATAAGCTTAGTAATTTTATTGTATTTCTATTATAAATAAACTAGTACTTAGTTTTAAGCTACGTTAATTATAGTGTTAACTTAGTTTTCTATTATAAACTTACTATAATAAATAAGGGAATTATAGTAACTTTATAAAAGGCTATAGTTTTCTATATTAATATTTATTATTATTATACTGCTTACTATACCTATACTTTAAGCTTAATATACTATTATAAAAAAGGGTAAATAAATATAGCAAAACTTTTTATTTACTTTTTAAGTTAATTTAAGTTAATTCTATAGCGTTATTACAGTGTAAGCAAAATCGCGAAAGTTTTTTCCCCTTTTTTCCTTTAAAAGTAGAATTTTTAATATAAAGAATAGTTAATTAAAATAAAGTAATTACTACTTAAAATTTATTTATAGCTAAAATATATATTTTAAAGTAAAAAGTAAAAGATATTAAATTTATAAAAAAGAAAGTACTATATTTTTAAAAACTACTTACTATATAAACTAACTATAATTAAACTACCTTTCTTTATAAAGAATATAATTAATTAATTAAAGGTAACTTTATATTTATTTATAATATCTATTATATAATAAATATATTAACTATATATAAGCTAATTATATAATAAAATAGCCTATTTTAAATCTATAGTTAAGTATTTATTATAAAAGTATATAAATTAAACACTTTAAATAAAATTCTTTTTAATAAAATAATTAATAAAAACTATTTTAAAAAATTTATATTTAATAAACAAAAATAGTAAATATTATTTATAAATAAATAGCTTTATTAACTACCTTAATAAAGCTTTTACTTTATATAAATATATAATACACTAAACTAATCTCATAAAGGTAATTTTAATAAAGTGCTATATAATCTTTATTTATTTTAAATAATATATAATATATTGAATTAAATAGTTTTTAATAAAAATAAGTCTCTTATTTTATATAATATTTTAAAAAATAATAGTTTTAAAAATAAAGAGAAAGAGCTACCTTTATATTAATATTTATATTATTAACTTCAAGTTTAAATTCCTACCCTTTTATTTAATTATTAATATAAATATTAAGTTTATTACTTACTCTTTAATTATTAACTTTACTTTAAAATTAATTTTTATTTACTATTTATTTTTATTTACTTTTTTTTATTATTATTTTTTAATAATAAGCCTTTTACCTTTACTTTTACTTTATTTTTTTAAAAAAAAGAAGCTTAAAAGCTCTTTTTAATTATTTAATTTATTAATTACTGCTTTATTTATTTATATATTTTATTTATTTAAGTTTATTATTTACTTATTATATATTTATTTATTATTTATTATCTTTATTAATTATTTAATTAATTTATTAAGACTTTTAAATTAAATTTAACTTTTTTATTTTACTATTAATTTCTTTTAATTTCTTTATTTCTTTATTTTTTTTAAATTAAATACTTTAAATAGCTTTCTTATTATTTTACCTTTTGTTTTTCTTTACTTATATTTTATAAACTTAATATAAAATAAAGAGAAAGTATATTAATAGTAATAATAAAAATATTTTTAATAGTAAAAGTTTTATATTTAAATATAGCTTTAATTAAAAGTCTTTTAATATTTTTAAAAGTATATTTCTTTTTTAAAAAAGATATTAAAAAATAAAGATTATTATAATCTCTTTAATACTTTAAATAAATAGTTTAAATATAAATATTATTAACTTTTTAAATATAATTACTATATACTTTATTTTTTACTTTTATAAAAGAAATATAGCTAAAGAAAAAAGTATTTATATATTTATTAAAAGCTATAATAATATAAATATAAGTATTTATATATAAAAAGTAATAAAGATTATTATTTTCTTTAAATAAATATATAAAAAAAGTAAGCTATTATTTAAAATACTTAACTATAGTTATAGAAAAAAAACCTTTAAAATAAGCTATTTTAATAGAAATTAAAGCAGTAACTTTAAAGCTTTTAAAGACTACTTTTTAAATAATTAAATATTTTTAAAGATCTAATTTAAAAAGCTTAGCTTAAAAATTAATAGTTAATAAATATATAGCTAAATATTTAAAGTAATTTTTAATCTTTTTTTTCTTTAATATAACTATAAAATATAAAGAAATACTACCTTTTTTAATATTAATACTTAAAAGTATAGTAATTTAAAAAAAATAATAAAACTTAAATTTATTAGCTTTAGTTTATTTATTTATTTATTTACGCTAGCTAGGCTTTAGCCTAGTATCTAGTACCTCTACTACTTAATTTATATAGAAAAAACCTTAAAGTAAAGAGGAAAACCTATATACTACTATAAAGTATCTACCTTAAGGCTAGTATAGTTTTAAGTAAATGTTTACTATAAGAGTTAATATATAGCTAGCTTATTTTAGCTAATATTATTAAAGAGTATATAATATAAATAATATTATTAAAATAGCGTAATAAAGGGCTAGAAAGCTAGTAATAGTAGTGTAGTATAATATTAAAAGGGGGAGGTGTATTACCTTTAATACCTAAGTTAAGGTTTAACTTAATACTGCCTTATATTTAATTAATTACTACTTTATTATTAAAAATTAACTACTAGCTTTTATAAAGGTCTATATAATACTATAGAGACTATATAGTTTAGCTGCTAGCTACCTACTAGTTATTAAGGGGGGGGGGTTTTAACTATAAAAAGGGCTCCCTTTGCTTTACTTAATATCTTCTTTTTCTTCTTTTTTTATTATTAAAAATTATAAATATCCCCCTTCCCCTTTACTATAGTAATTTTATATTAATATTAGTCCTACTTTAATTATATTATATTAAAGAAAATATTACTAAATTTAACTATTAAAAAAGGTATAAGTAGTTATTTTTTTTTTAACTTAATACTATAGCTAATTTATACTTAACTTAAAGTATTATATAACCTCCTTTATTTACTTTATTTAATTAAGGTAAAAAATATTAAAAAATAATATTATAATTTATTTAATAAATACTTATATTAATACTAACTTAATTTTAATACTAATTTATTATATTTTTAATTAAGTAATAGTAATATTTATTTTAAGTGTTTAAAGTAAAAAAAAGTCTATAAAAAGGTAGATCTTTATTTAACTTAGTTTTAGTATAGTGTTTAATTAGTATTATAAATTAATTTAAATATTATAGCTTATAAAGAAGCTATTAAAAAAGTAATAAATATATAAAATCTCTATATTTTTAATAAAGCTATTAATATAAGTTTACTTTAAATTTATATTAATACTAATATAGTAATAATAATATATATAAAATAATAAATATAAAGCTATTTAAAATATAGTAATATATTTTATATAGTAATATAATAAAGGAGTAAAGGGAAAATAAAGTAAAGCTAAGTTAGCTTTATTTTAAAATAAAATAATATTATAAATATAGTATATTACTAATACCTTAAAGAAGTAAAATAATATTTTATAGAAGATATATAGCTTTATTATAAAATTAGTTTAAAATTAATATAAAAAGAGAGAGAGTAATAAAAGGGAGATAAAGATAGAGGTAAATAATGTAAATAGAGTAAAGTAGCAGTAGGTATAAGGTAGGGCTAATATAAAGGTATAGCCTTTAGTTTTTTTTTTTTATTTTTAAAAAATAAATAAATAAAGATAGCGGTTTAGTTTTATAATGTGCTTAGCTTAGCTTTACGCTAGGTCTAGCCTTAGTGTGTGCTCCTGCTATACAGTAGCTGCCTCTTTCTTCTTAGAAGCCTTACTTACTAGCTGTGTCCTTCCTCTCTAGGGCCATGCTATAGTCTTTCTTTCTTCTCCAGAGCCTCGCTCTTTAGCTGCGTCTTTCCTCCCCAGAGCCCTGCGGGGATATAGCTTTAGTTTATATTATTTAATTAAATAGTTATTTACTATATAAATACTTATATTTACCTTTATTATATCCCCTTTACCTTACTATTTTAAAGTATTAATTAATAATAAAGACTATTTATAAAGCCTTTTAATAATAATATTAATAATATTTAAGAAATTAAATAAAGGCTAATTATTAGAATTTATAATTATAAAAACTTAATTAATTAAATAATTAAGTAAAAGAGAAAGTATTAAAAAGTAAAAGGAAAAGAGAAGTATATATATAAAGAGAAAAACTATTAATATAAAAAAATTAAAGAGGGCTAAACTATAACTTATTTATTTTATTAAAATAAATAATAATAGCTACTATTAGCTAATAACTACTTTAATAAATAAAGCTATTAATTAATTTCTTAAAGAAGTTTATTTTTCTTTTAATAGTTACTTAATAATACTAGTTTATAAGTAATAAATTAAAGCTAATATAAAGAAAAAAGACCCCTTTTACCTTACTTAATTAAATTCTTTTTTTCTTTTTCTTTTATACCCCTTTTTTTAATATTTTTTATTATTTATTATATTTAAAGCTTTTATTTTTTATTAAAAAAATACTTTATTTTAACTTATCTTTTATAGATTTTTATATTTCTTTAAGCCTATACTTATTTAAATTATTATTTCTTTATATTATTATTATAATTATAAAAGAAATTACCCCTTTTTTTTAAAAGTTTTTCTAAATATTTAGCACTTAAATCTTTTAATTAAAAAAAAGAATATATTTTATTAAAATTTAGAATTTTTAAAAATATTTTATAACTTAAAGAAAGAGTAATAAATCCTTTTACTCTTAATTATTTACTTATTTTTATAGCTATTTATTAAGTATATAAGTAAAATAAGCACTTCTTTATTATAAATAAAGTATCTTTTATTAATAAAAATCTTAATTAAATATTTTAAGTTTAGTTTATAGTCTTTTAATTAAAAACTAAATAACTTATTTATATTAAAGAGTATAATTTTTAAAACTTTAACATTATTAACTATAAAAAAGTTTTACTTTTAAAGAAATAATAAAAGAAAAGCTATTAATAAATTTATATAATTAGTATTTATAAGCTTTTAAAAGCTTTATTTATAAACTTATAAAATAAATAGCTTAATTAATTTATATTTTTTACTATAATAAAAATTATTAAGTAAAGTTTTAAAGATTATATTACTTATTTTAATTATAAAATATTAATTAAAAATAATAATATTTTAATTAATAGCTATAAAAAATACTATTTTATAACTTACTATAAACTATAAAAAAATAAATTAATTAATATTTACTATAATAAAAGACTAAATATAAAAGATTTATATAAAAAATAATATAAAAAGCGCTTTATAGTAAGCTTTATTTACTTTATAAACTATTAAATAGCTTTTATCTTTAATTAATATTATAAAAGCCTTTATTATTTTAACTTTTATAAAGTAAAGTATAAAAAAAGGTTTTTAAAGTTTATATAAAAGTAAAAGTAAATTTTATAACTTTTTAACTATTTATATTACTTTAAAGTAATTATAATACTTAGCTTTATTTAAAAAGGTACCTTTAAATATAAATATATATATCTTTCCTTTTTTATTTATATATTAAAAGAATTTACTAAATATATAATATTAGTAATTAATAATAGTTTATAAATACTAAGGCTTAAAATAAAGTAAGCTTTAAAAGCTTCTTTTAAAGCTAAGTAATTAATTAAATTTAAACTTTTACTTTAATAATAGATTTTTATAAATAATATCCTTAATATAAATAGTTTAATATATATAATTAGACTTAAGTAAACCTTTTAAGTCTTTTTAAATATAATAGCTAATAAGCTTATATATATAGACCTTTATACCTTTTTTAATAAAATTTAGCTATCTTTTAATATTAGCTTTATTTAAAAAGTTTATTAAAAAAAGATCTTAATCTTTAAGCTTTTAACTTTAACTATAAATAAAGAAGTGTCTTTATTTATAGCTTTATAATTATAGAATATATATTTAAGTAATAGTAAAAAAGTTATTAAATATTACTTATATAAACCTTATATAAAACTTTTTATAATTTTACCTACACTGCTATAGTAATATAAAATTAACTTTAAACTACTTAAAAAATATAGAAAAAGATTTCTTATATCTATTTACCTCTCTCTTTAATAATATATTAATATTAAAGTATAGATATAATAAATGCTAAAATATTAATAAATATTAATAGTAAAAATTATAGTAGCCTTACTTATAGCTAATACTACTTTAATATAAATTAAGGTAAATTTATAATAAAATTATAAATTAAATCTATATTATCTTTAATAAATAAGTTAATATTAAATTATTTTAAGGTTAAATATAAAGAATTAATAAAACTTATTTTAGTATTAATATTAAAGAGTATATAAAATATTATTCTTTATATAAATAATATAGCTATAATATATAGCTAATATAAAGCCTTTATATTTACTACTTTAAAGGCTACCTCCTTTTCTTTAAATATAATAATTATTTAAAACCTTAAATAAACTATTAAAAAAGTAGTTAAAAAGGTAATTAATAGTAGCTTTACTATAAAACTAAATTAAATAAATATTGTAATATAAAGTATAATTATATTTATTATTTTAGTTTATATTATTACTATAATAATACTACCTTAAATTTATTATAAAATTATTATTAAAAAATCCTTTATCTTTAAAGCTATTTAAAATAAATCCTTTAAAAATATTATTAAAGCTATTAACTATATTACTAAAACTAATACTATAGTAGTAATATATTAACTTTATAATAATAATATTATTATTACCTTTTAAAATATAGTAAACCTTTATATTAAAAATATAACTTAAATTTAAACTATATTTAAACTAAATATAATACTTAATTACTACTTTTTTAATATTATTATTAAAGGCTTCTTTATTTATTACTTTTAAAATTAAATAATAAATAAAATCTTATAAAACTTTATAAAGGATTATAACTTAAAACTAATATAAATAATAATATAAAAACCCTATATAACCTTTATTAAGTCCCCTTTAATTATTAAAATTAATAAAATTAAAGTAGCTAACTATTTATATTACTTTAAAGTTATTTATAAAGTAAAAATATTTAAAGCTAAGCTATATAATAACACTCTTTACCTTTATTAATATTATAGCTATTTTTAATTTAAATATATTATAGTATACTATAATATAATACTATACTATAGCTATTATAATATTAAGCGCTATAAAGTTAAAGAGTTAGCTTACTTAGCTTTAATAAAAGTAATATAGAAATACTATATAAACTATATAAAATAATACTTTATTTAATTATAATAATATAATATTATAAATAAGTAATAGTATTATACCTATAATATATATTTAAATTAGCTTTAAGTTTTTATTACCCCTTCTTTAATATTAAAAAAAGATAAATAAGTAAAGATTACTTTATATAACTATTACTAAAATATTAGTAATCTTTTATTATAAAAGATATTACTATAGAAATATATTAGCTAACTTTATACTTACTTACTTAACTTTTAGTTAATATTAACTTAATAAAGTGCTTAAAAGGCCTATTTTAGTTAATAATTTATCCTTAATATAGGTTTAAATATATAGCTATTAACTTAATAGTTTTTATAATATATATAATTAAGGTTATATACTAAAATATATAAAAGAAAACCTATTTTATATATTTAATACTAAAAACCTATATTAAAACTAATATAATTATAATATAAAAATTAAATATATTTATTAAACACCCCTTTAATTTAAGCTTTGATTACTATTAATTTATTATTTAAAGAGAATAAATTATATTATATATTTATTATTAATATAAAGCTAAGTTATAGTTAACTTAAAGCAATATTAATTAATATATAATTAATATATTAAGCTATAATATATACTTAATATACTCTTTAATATATAAATAAAGCTAAACTATACCTTTTATTAAATTTATAGTAGCTATACTATAACTTTAAAGTATATTTATAAGTAACTTTAATTAATATTACTTTTTATAAAACTATTATAGTTAAATATTATTAAATAGTAAATTTTTTTTATAAATAGTAAAGTAATAGTAACTTAAATTTATTATATTATAAAAAAAGGTTATATAGTTCTTTTATAATAAATATAATAATATTATTAACTATATTTAAGCTACCTTTAATATAATTATTAAATATTTAAAACGCTTTAACTTTATTAAGTTTAACTATATTTTATAGTTTATATAAGTTAATATTAATAATAATAAAAGGCTTAGCTATAGTTATATATTTAAATAGCTAAAAATAAACTAAAAATTAATTATAGCTAAGGTAGTAGTATAGCTTTAAATTAACTATATTAAAGTTTTACTTTTAATACTATAAAAGATTAATATATATACTAAATAAATTATAAATAAGCTTTAAATACTAGTATAAATAGTAGTTTTATATAGACTTTAAGGTAGCTTTAAACTAAATTTATAGTAGAACTATAAAATAAAGTAAGTAATATAAAATATAAAATAAACACTATAATATTAATAATTATTATAAATTAAAGCTAATTAATTGTGATGGATTCGAGCTAGTGGCTTGGATCCTGGATGCATGATAATACAGGAAGGGCTTATCGGCCTTATTAGGAAAGGATAAGGGATATATACCACTTATAGGGCCCTATTATACTTTTATTAAGACTATTCTTAGTAAGGCCCTACTAGGACTCTATTAAGTAAGTGTATAGAGATTTAAAAGTATATAAACTAATAAAAGAAAGAGAGAAATAAAGAACTTCCCTTTTTTTTATAGTTAATAATAACTCTATTAACATTAAATTATAGTAGCTATTTAGGCTAGTTTATAATATTTATTAACTATTAATAAATATAGCGAAGTTAATATAGACTTAATAAGCAATAACTACTAAGGTTAACTTAATAATATTTATAAGCTACACTTTCTTTAAGAAATAGTTATATAATATAAGGTATAATTAGTAGAGATATACCTCTATATAGTAGCAGTAGAGGCAGTAATATAAGGCGCTATATCTATAACCTTTATAATAACTATAGTCCCTATATTAAAATAACTTAAGTATAAACCGCTCCCTATAAGGATACTATATAATAGTAATAAAGCCTCTTTTTAGGTATAGTAAAGCCTTATAGCTTATACATTAGAGGCTAACTTAGACTTTATTAGCATTAATTATAATAAATAGTTTTTAATTTATTAAAACTTAAGCTTAAAAATATAGGAATATATTACTTTATTCTTTAAACTAAGGTATACCTTTAAGTATAACCTTTAATGCTTTCTTTAATACCTTAATAGTATATTTATAAACCTTTATTAAAAGAAATAGGCAGTCTTTAAACTAAATTAGCTTAAATAGTGTATAGATAAGTATTTTAATAACTTTTATATCTATTTTAAGTAAAAGCTTATTTTTATTAAAGGTATTAATTAAGCAGATATAGTTAAACTCTTTAAGCTTTATACTGCGCTTAATAAATATATATATAACTATTATATAGACTGCAATATCCCCTATAATAATTACTATAGGGCGGTTAAACGTTACTATAGTATTGCTTTAGATATTAACTTTTACTGCCTAAAAGAATGCGTTAAAGCCTACTAATATAGTTGCTAAGCTTAGGACTATAAAGGAGATATTTCTATAACTAACGTTAACGCTACTACCTTTAAAAATACTACTTTAAAGATAGATAAAGGGCTTATAAAGGATAAAGCTTAAGGTAAAATACCTTACTTAATAAAGGGTAAATAGACGCTATAGGTGGAATAAGATATTATTAAATAATAGCGCTAGGCAGGCTAGTGCCTATATTATAATGTAGCGAGATACTATATTTAGGGTTATAATCTTCTTCCTACTTATTACCTAAATAAGGTAGCTATTTAAATATATAAGGTTTTTAATAAAGAAATAGTAAGTAAACCTTTTAAGTTTAACTTAAAAAAAGAGATACCTACTACTTAAGTCTTAGTAATAAATATTAATTTAGTAATAAATTATATTACTAACTTTTTAATAACCTAATGTATTTATATAGAGAGATAAAAGGCTATATAGAGAAACCGCTATTCCTTCTACCTATTCTCTATAATAATACTATATTCTTTATTACTTAGGTTAACAGTAGTTATAATAGTTTTACTACTATAAGCAAATATATTATATAATATTTAAAACTCTAGTATATCCCCCTCTCTATATTACATTAAGTTATTATAGCAGTAGAAGCCACTTTAAAATAAAATTAAGCCTTTATAAAGCGCCTATATATTAACTATTTAGTTTACTTTATAGCTAATATTAATAGGTAGGTATTCTCTATTATAGCCTATATAATCCTAAGTCTTTTATATAACTATATCCTTAAATTACTTTAGTTATTATAAAATAGAATTAAGATTTACATTATTTAACGCTACTTTATTATAGAAGCTTAATTAAGCCTTTAAGTTTAGGCCTTAAATAGTTATTATACTTCTATCTCTACTATAGCAATATTAAGATCTATTTATATAGCCTTAGCATAATAGGTAGCTAAATTAAATATACCTATTACCTTTATAGTAATAAGTTTAAAAGAGATTAATATTGTTTTATTAAATACAGTAAGTAGCCCTATCCCTTTAAATAATAATATTACTATATAGCTCCTACTTAAATTATAGAATTTTATAGATATCTTTAGTAAAGAGAAAGTAAGCGCCCTTTTACTACACTAAGGCTATTTAAATTACTATATATACTTATAAAATAACTTAAATAGCTCTACTTTAAAACTTCTATAGGCGTTACTATATAATATACCCTATAACTAGCTTCTTAAAATCTAGAAATAGATTATAGACTTTATAGATAAAGGTTAGATTTAAGCGTTATTCTCCTTAACTATAGTATTAGTCCTTTTTATTAAAAAGGTAGGTAAGGGATGGTGATTTTACATTAATTATTACGCTTTAAATAAGGTTATAAACTAAGACTAATACCTGCTATTGCTAGTAAAGGAGACCCTATAATCCTTAATAAGGGCTAGGTAGTTTATAAAGCTTAATATCTATATAGCCTTCTATTACTTATAGATAGCGGTAAGGGATAAATACTTTATAGCTTTCTATATATAATTTAGCCTCTTTAAGTAGCTTATTTACCCCTTTAGCCTAGCTAGGGCCTTAGCTACGTTTTAATAATATATTAATAGCGCCTTAAGTAATGCCCTTAGGCTATACACTACTACTTACCTTAATAATATTTTAATTTATACTAATAAGTCCTAAAAGGATTACATTTAGTATATATAAAAGGTTCTCTCTTACCTCTATAAAGTAGGCCTCTACTTTAATATTAATAAATACACCTTTAATATAAAGGAGGTAAAGTACTTAGAGTTTATTATTTATATAAAGCGTAAGCTTTGCTTAAACCTAAAGAAGATTATAGCTATTTATAACTAAAAGGCCCCTACTAAGGCATAAAGAGTTTAAAGCTTCTTTAGTTTTATAAACTTCTACTGTAAATTTATAGCTAGCTTCTTAGACCTTACTAGCCCACTCTTTATACTTATTAAAAAAGGCATGCTATTTATTTAAATAGTGGAATATAAAGCTGCTTTTACTGCCTTAAAGAATATATTTATTATATACCTAGTCCTAACTTAATAGAATTCTAAAAGAGACACTATAGTTAAGGCTAATACCTTAAAGAAGGCTTTAAAAGGTTATCTATTTTAGTATAATAGAGAAGGCATTTTATAACTAATGGCTTACCACTTAGCCTGCTTATTAAGTATTAAGTAAAACTATATAATTTATAATAAAGAACTATTAAGTATTATCTCTTACTTTAAAGCTTAGTTAGCTAAACTATATAGTATAGCCTAATTATTTATAATCTTTATTAACTATAAAAACTTAAAGTACTTTATTAGTCTATATAAAATATTAAAATAGTAAATATAATAGGTAGAAACACTAACGCTCTTTAACTTCTACCTTTATTACTACCCTAGCTTATAGGCTACTAAATTAAACACCCTTTTATAATATAAATAAAATAAAAGCTATAACCTTACTAACCTTTAGAGCTTAATTTACTTTATTTTAATTTCTACTATTAATATATAGAGAGAACACTAACTTAACCTTGCTTAGAATTCTATTAAAACTTCTATAGCTACCTTAACCTTAATAATACCGCTATTTAAATATAAGTTATTTCTAAAGAAGTATATTAAAGACCTTTAAAACTAAGCTTTAATAGTAGACTTAACTTACTATATAAAGCTATAAGCTTTATATAATAAAGTATAGCGTTTTCTACCTAAAGCTACTACTAAGGCTTAAATAAGAGATTATAGTATTAATGCCTATAGAGCATTATTATTCTAAAGGTAATTATAGGTATTATAATATAAGCCCTTTATAACTACATTAATCCAGTATATATATAATTCTCCCTTACTAAAACACCTAAAAAAAAATATAACCTTTTAGGCCCTTTATTATAACTTCTATTAAGATAGAATATTTACTAATATAGCGTAGTATATCTACAATTGCTTTTACTATAGGGGATGTAAAAGCTATAAGCTCTAATAGAGCTACCTTTAGCTAATTTTAGCGCTAAACTATTATTAGTTTTAAATTTTAGTTAATTTTATAATAAAGCTACCTACCCTTAATAACTAAGCACTACAGTACCTTATAGTTATTATAAACTATCTCTTTAAATATATTTAGCTAAAGGTAATAGTAAGTATAATAGCTAAGAAGTGTGCTACCTAATTTCTATTTTATTAATAGCGTTTCTATAGCTTCCTTTATAGTATTATTTTAAACTATAGTTTAAATTAAATTAGCTTCTTTTAGTTTACTCTTTACTCTTTAGTAAAGATTAAATAATTACTCTTTACTACTTATTACCTTTAAATAGATAGAGGTATAGAGTAAATAAATTAAAAAGTATAGATAGCCTTTTATATAGTAGTAGAATTTTTATAATATAACTAGCTATTCTACCTTCCTATCTATTAACTAGTGTTAAATAACTATATATCTATAGTAACTAAAATAAGCGTAAGTATAGCGACTTATAAATATAATATAGAACTTATTTAACGCTCATTAAAATCGCCTTAGAGCTATATATCCCCTAAGGGTTATATAGTTTAATTCCTTAAGTATATTTAAAAGGGTATATAATTAGCCTAAGTAGTAATTAACTTTACTTAATAATATTAGTAGGACGCTTTAAATAAATTATAATACTTTATTAAGCGCTTTTAAATTAAGGATCTTATATAGCTTAACCTATAATATATTAAAACTAACTATTTTAATTAAAAGCTTAACTAAGTTATAATAAAATACTATATCCTTAAGGTCCCTATACCTTTTACTATATACCTTAATATTTTAAGTAGTATCTATTTAGTCTTTTATATTAATCTTATTAAATATATAGTAAATAACCCTTTACCTTTTTAAATAGTTTAAAATATATATCTAAACCTACTTCTACTAGTATTTAAAGAGGATACTGCCTTAATAGAATATATAGTTAAGGAGGTTTTAATAGCTAAAAACGCTTAAGGTAGAGGCTAATAATATAATGTTTTAGTTAAATAGGTAGGCTATAAATAACCTATATAGAAGCCCTTAAAATCTATAGAGAATATAAAGGTATTAATATAATTTAAATTACAGTAAAGGGATATATATTTCTATAATAGGCCTATTATATAATAATAAAGTTTAATTTTATACCTATCTAAAGGCTTATTTAAACTTAAATAAGATCCTATAATATATCCTACTTCTATCTTATTTATTATTAATAACTATAATTATTATCTTTATTAAACACTTTCTCTTTATTATTCTCTTTATTCTCTATTTAATTTAATAATAAAGGCTACTATAGACTTCTATATTACCCCGCCCCTTATATAAAAGGGAATAATAAAGGTATTTATATTATAAATATAATAGGTAGAGTATAAATAAGTATTATTATTATAGCCTACTACTAAAACTATTGCTAAATATATAAATAATACTAGTAGCTAAAGCTACTATAAAGGGGTAGGTAGGTCTTAACTAAAAATTATTAAGGCAGTAGTGTAGTAATAAATATAAATTATATAGCGCTATACCTAGCCTATATTAAATTAATAATACTAAGAATAGAGATATAAAGATTTTAAAATATATAAAGGCTAAATAAATTAAAGGCTAGTAGTAAAAGAGAGGTAAATCTAGGTATATTTAAATATATATATAGTGCCTAAGAAGGGGCATTATAAAAGGCAATAGATAATTATTATACTTTAAAATATATACACTTAATATACTTTAAAGACTATAAAGAGGTAGTTATATTATAAATAACGCCTTTAATATAGCGTAGAGAGTAACTAATATAAAATATAATATCTTAAAGGGTAATAAGCTGTTTTTAAATATCTTTTAAAGCATTAAATAAAGGGGTAGTAATATAGCTTACTACTAAAGTAATATTTAAAGAGATAGAGATATTACTTAAAGGGGTAAGGGTTTTTAAAATATTAAACTAGCTATTTATACCTATAAAAGGCATTAAAGGTATATAGGTAAAGGGTAGCCTCTAAAGGGGTATATTAAGTGTAATAAGTAGTGTTATTATAAAGGCTAAGATAAAAGCAGTAATAATATTAGCTATAGAAGTAATAAATATAGTAATAGTAGTAATAGTAGTAGAAATACTCTTAACTTTTTAGTTAAGTAATTATTATTATTAATATTAAAATAGGCACTTTACTTACTTTAAAAATATCTTCCTTAGCTAAGTAAAGCTAGGTCTTAGCTAAATATATTAAAATAGTATACTAAAAGCAGTGAGATAGTAGAAATAGCTAATAGTAATACTATAATAAATAGTATTTATTATATTATAAATAAAATAGTATAATTATAAATTAGTAGCTAACTATCTATACCCTTAGTTATAAATATAATAGCGCTGCTTATAGAATATATATAAGTTATCTTTAGTTAAAAGGTAGTAAAGTATACTATTTATAGTAATATAAATAAAGTATAAGAGATATAGTAAGGTCTTTTATTAATAAATAGAAAACTATTTATCTTTAAAGTTACCCTAAACTAAGTACTCTTTTAATATATATAGTAAATTCTCCTCTATAAAGGCATTAGTAAAAGTAAAGATAGATATTTTACTAAAATATATTAAGTTAGCTTTATATTTATATAAAATATATATATTACTTATATAAATATATAATAGGTTAGATATTAAGATATAGGAAGTAAGCTATACTAATAAGGGTAGCAGTGGATTTATATATAAAGGGCGGGATAAGGAATAGTAGTGTAAAGCAACTATTAAAATAGTATTATAAAAAGGATATAAAGAGTATTAAAAAAAAAAAATAATTTTTAAGAATTAAGTAAGTAAAGGATATACTACTAAGATAAGGGTTAGTAGAAGGGGGGGGGGATCTTAAGGGGGTTTTTATACTTACTATAGACCTTAAAGTAATTATAAGTAGGAGGCTATTTATTGTTATTTTATTTTACTAATCTTCTATATAATAGGCATTAAGCGTTTAAGCTATTAACATTACTTAACCTTTCCTATCTTAGCCGCTATTAGTGCTAAGATATTATTAGGCTAATAAGATCTTAAGGGCTAACGCTAATAGACTAACTAAAGTAAGGGGGGGGGGGGTGTGTGTAGCACGGCGACCGTAGGCATGCACTATAAGAACGAACACACTATAGCTAGGGGGTACGTTTTTAAAATACGCTTCTCTTATTAATAAATTGCTCTATATATCTCGCTTTAGTATAGATATATATATTACGCTATTAATAGTATAAGGGAGCAGTGATATAAAGGGTAAGAAGGGGGCTATATAATAGATTTAAGTTAGTGGCTTAGATTTTAAATATATAATAATATAGGAAGGGCTTATTAGCTTTATTAGGAAAGGATAGAGGATATATACTATCTATAGAGCCCTACTACGCTCCTATTAGGACCGTTTTTAATAGGGCCCTACTAGGACTTTATTAAGTAAGTGTATAGAGATTTAGAAGTATATAAACTAGTAGGAGGAAGAGAGAGATAGAGGACTTCCCTTCTCCTTATAGTTAATAATAACTCTATCGACGCTAGATTGCAGTAGCTATCTAGGCCAGTCCATAACATTAATAACTTATATTTAAAGTAGCTTAAATATAATCTTAAGTTATTTATAATAAATAATATAGCTTTTAATAAGCTATAGTATATACTACTTTTATTTATTAAAGTAACTTTTAAAAACTTAAATATTAAATATAGCTTTAAAGTAAACTCTCTTTAAAATAATAATAAATACTTAACTTTCTTTAAAGAGATAGTTTAAATACTATTACTACCTTTTTTTATTTAAATAAAGCTACTACTTTTATAAAATACTTCTTTCTTTTTTTTATAATTTAAATTATTAATATTTTTAATAACCTTAACGCTTAGCTTAATAATGCTATATTTTTATTAAAAGGCTGCTTTAATATTAATAAAGTTTATAAAATTATTAAAAGCTTTATTAATTAAAAAGTACTAAGTATTAATAACCTTTTAGCTAAATTTTTTAAAGCCTATAAAAAACCTTTTATAAAAATATTAATTTATTTATTAAATAAATATTACTATATTAAATATTATTTAAAACTATATTAAAAAATCTATTTGAAAAAACTTTTGCGATTTCGCCCGCACTGTAACAACGCTGTGGAATTAACTTAGATTAACTTAAAAAGTAAATAAAAAGTTTTACTATATTTATTTACCCTTTTCTATAATAGTATATTAAGCTTAAAGCGTAGGTATAGTAGGTAGTGTAATAATAATAGATATTAATATAGAAAACTATAGCCTTTTATAGAGTTACTATAATCCCTTTACCTACTATAGTAAGTTTATAATAAAAACCTAAGTTAATACTATAGTTAATATAGCTTAAGACTAAGTATTAGTTTATTTATAATAAAAATATAATAAAATTACTAAGCTTATATTAACCTTTTTACTAAAAGGAGTTTAAAAGGTTATTCTATATATTATTAATATAAAAACAATATAAGTCTATTATAAGTAACCTATTAACCCCTAGGAACTAGTTATAACTGCTAACCTTAAAGTAATAGTTAAAAGGGTAATTAAGAAGGCTATTTAGCCTAAAACTACACTAACTATAATATAAGCTAAAATCACAGCTAATAGCACTACTTTAATAACTATTAAGCTTATTTACCTAGCTACCTTTATAGTAGTACTGCTTTATATTTATAAAAAGACTGTTATTAAGGGCGACTTAATTAATAAAGTAATTAAATAATGTAGCTTAAAAGATATTATTTATATTATTAATAAAGCTATAGGTAAAGATATTAGAGTAGCTATAAAACGCCTTTATAGCAGTAATATAGTAGTTACTTTTAAAGATATAGCTTAACTTTATACTAAAAATATAGAATAAGTTTAAACTACTTTTAGCTTAAATATAACACTAAACTAATAAGTGTTTAGTATTATTATTAAAGGATTCTCTATTTATTATATATATTAAGTTATTAAAGAAAATATCCTTTACTACTTTACCTTTATTAATAGTAGTAGTATTACTAAAGTTATAGTATAAAAACCCTATAGCACTATAATATAAGCCCCTTTTATTTTTAAAATTAAAGATATTAATATAGCTAATAAACTATACTATAGAGGAGTTATTTATAAAGTTAAAATATTTAAAGCTAAACTATATAATAAAGCTCTTTACTTATATTAATACTATTAATGCTTTAAATTTAGCTATATTACTATATACTATACTATAACTCTATATTATAGCTACTATACTGCTATTAAGTACGCTTTTAAGACTAATTACCTAGCTATTATAGATATAGGGCGGGAGCGATATACTAACTATATAGGCACCTACTTTACTTAGTTAAAGCACTACTTAATTACTAATAACTACTAAATAAAAGCCTATACTATATACTTAAGCTAGCTTAGTAGCTTTACTGCCCTACCTATATTAACCTCTATAGATATAAATAGCTAAACTAAGGTTTAAATCTATAGTTAATATAAATAAGCTAATAATACTCTCTTTAATAAAGCTTTACTTTAAAAGCATAATAGACGCCTTTAAGGCAGCTATAACTAATACTTAGGCCTTAATATAATATTTATACCCCCTTTACTAAGGCCTTAAGGCACTATTAAGGCCTTTTTTAGCTACTACTTTAGTATTAAGTTAGCCCTTTTATTATAAAAAACCCTCTTACCCTTTAATTAAATATAATACTATAAGTAATATATTAAAATATATAGAAGAAAATATAACTTATTTACCTAGCTTTTAAATCCTAATTTAAGACTAATATAGTAGCGATTTAAGAACTATATAGCATTAATAAAGACCCTTTAAACCTAAGCTTAGGTTTCTACTAATTTATAGCTTAAAGTAAAAAAATAGCTATTTATATTTATTATTAGTATAGCCTTAGCTTATAAATAATATAGTTTAGCACTAATTAATATACTATAACTCTTTATAATATTAATATTTACTTTATTTACTCTTTTATTTACTATTATAACTAAATAACTCCCCTTTATAACTTCTTTATAAAACTACTATAGTATTACTATATTTTTATTAATAACTTTAATTAATACTACCCCCTTTAAAATTAATATAGCTATATATTACTTAATAGTAATAAACTCTTAATAGTTATAACTTAATAGTAACTTAAGCTTATTACACTTTAAAGTAAAATAATATAGTAAATATAAGGTAAGAGAGATAGTATTATTAACTATATTTAATTCTTTACTAACCTTTAAACTTAATTTTTAAAAGAATTAAACCTTATTAAGTCTAACTATATTTTATAGTTTATTTATATTATCTTTTATAATTATAGTTCTATAACTATTACTATTAAATAACCTTTATACTAATTTAAATAGCCTTAAATAAATAAAACGCTTATTACTATAAAGGTAATACACTACTTTTACCCCTCCTTTACACTAACTATTTTTAATATCTTTTATTAAATTAACTTCTTTATTATATAGTTTATAGCTAAACTTACTACTATTACTACCCTTTTTATATTAAAAGGCCTCTATAATGCCTTTAAAGTATAGCTATAGTAGACCTCTAAGGTTTATAAAGCTATCTATAATATAAAATATACCTAAAGACTTTAATAATGCTACTATATTAAAGTAAGCTAATAGGCTACTATTAATATAGCTTTAAATTAAGAATAAATTATCTATAATAAATAATATAGCTTTTAGTACTATATAGTAGTAAATATAATAGCTAAGAAGAGTAATCTTTAAAAACTAAAATAATAAACTTAACTTTATAGTAGCTTACTATTTAAGACTATTTAGGTTTTAGCCCTTTACTATAGTAGTAATAGCATGCCTTTAGCTACCTTTTACTATAATAAAGTAGAGGTATTCTTTAATAAATTCTTTTTTACCTTAACTGCCTATATAGATAATATACTAACTAACTTTAGCCCTTAACTTAACTCTACTATATTTCTAAAGGAAGACTGCTTTATAGCCTTAAAGATATATAATATAATTAAAGAATTAGCTAGCTAGAAAGCCTTTAGATTTAATAAGCTTTTAGTAGAATTCCTTAAAGCCTATAGTAAACTACTTACTAGTGTTTTCTTTAACCTATTTAATATATATTACTATATTAAGTATTACCTAGCTTTATTTTAAAAGGCTAAAGTTATAGTCCTTTATAAGCTAAGAAAGTTATTAAAAAAAAAGAAGTATACTAATATATAGAGATTAATCTCCTTTTTTAGTATTATAAATAAAGTATTAAAAGCAGCAGTAATAGTATGAATTACCTATATAGCTAAGGAGGGCAGCGCTTTTTTAGAACTTTAAATAGATAACTACACTAATTATTTTATAGAGGTAGCCTTTATTATTTTAATAAAAGCTATATATATAGTGTAGTACTATAGCAGCACTATATTACTCCTTTAGCTTAATATTTTAACTACCTTTAATATAATATATTATATAAGACTTATCTATATAATAGTCTTTACTAAACTCCTTATATAAATAGTATACTAAACCTAAGCCTTTACTATATTATATAAAGCCTACCTTATATTTAATAGCTAAATAGTAGCCTTTTATATAGTACCTATAGGAGTCCTTTAAAGGTCCTTTATATCTTTAATTCTCTTTCTCCTCTATATTACCTTACTTTATACTAAGCTTATAATAGTTAACTCTATATTAGTATTTAGCTTTTTTAATAATACTAATATTTTAATATATAGCTATATAATAAAGAAGATATAGGCTTAACTTAAGACTACTTAGGTAATTTATTAAAAATAGTTCTATAAATTAAGCCTAAAGTTTTATTTATAAAAAAATAAACTTATTTACTTTAATAAAAAAAGATAGCTAATAATAACATTAATTTAACTTAAAACTATAATAGTTTAGTTAGTATAGTTAGCTTATTTCCTTAGTGTTTAAATTTACTATAAACTTTAATAAAAGGCTTATTAGCTTAAACTTACTATAAAACTAATATAATAGTAACTTACCTTTATTACACTCTTTATATTTACTTAAGGGTGCTTATTATATAAATTTAAACTCCTTTATACTTAAGTTATTTAAAGCTTTATTAACTATAGTATAGGCTTATATTATACCTTAACTAAATATAGAGATATAGTTAAAGGTATTATTAAAGCCTTTACTATAAAGTAAACTTAATACCTTTATATTATTATTAATATATATAAAGCTATACTATAGTCTTTAATTAAAACTAAGGTAGTAATCCCTTTTTTAAACTTATACTTTAACTACTATACCTAATAATTCTATAATAAAATTAAGGTAAATAAAATAGCTAATAAAATTTAAATAGCCTATACCTTAATAATAACCTACCTTTAATATAGTACTTAATATAAAAAATAACTTTATATTAACTATATATTACTTTTAACTTAGCCTTTACTAAACCTTACTATATTCTTTATATTTAAAACACTAAAATTAAACTAAAAAAAGCAATAGCTTTAGGAATAAGCCTTAGTAACCTATTAACACTTAAGTTAGTACTTTACTATAATTAAATAAGACCTAAACTTTTACTTTAAAAAAAAGGTACTTTAACTTTACTATTACTTTATTAAGTTTAAATTATTAACCTTAGTTTAGCTTTATATTAAAAAGATTAGCCTTAACTCTTTTCTTTACTTTTACTATATTTTTAATATAAACTTACTAATATACTATTATTAAAGTAACTATAAAGATATTTACTATTTTATTTTTTAATACTTTAAATATAACTACCTTTACCCTTTAGGGTTTAAAGTAGGCTTAATTTAAAACTTAAAGGAGATTTACATTACCTTTAACTAGCTTAGCTTTATATAATACCTAATAAAGTAGCTCCTTAAAATTAATTGCCTTTTACACTATTAACTTACCCTTACTCTATAGAATAAATAGCAGTAAATAATAATACCTTCTAGTCCTTAATATAGACTTAATATAGGCCCTTTTATTAAAAAACCCTTAAAAGGGTCCCCCTTTATTTATAAAAAAAGAGCAATACTTTAGATTACTTATTAAATTACTTATTAATATACTAAACCTATTTAGGTAATTAATAATGACTATTCTACCACTATACTACACCTATACTGCCTACTGCTAAAGCTTAATTTAATTCTATATTTAGTACCTATTAAATTAGTAACTCTTAATAATTTAATATATAATAATTACTTAATTTAGTAATTAACGTACCCTTAAATTAGCAGTGTAGCTATATTATAATCTATAACTTTCTATAACCTTTTACACCCTTTTATATTACCTTACATTCTATAGTATATAGCTAGCACACTACACCCCTTTTAATAACTTAGCTTAGCCTTAAATAGAGCCTAACTTAGGCCTATAGAGTCCTTATCCCTCCTCCCTTTAAATTTAATATATTTTTATATATCTTTTTATATATATTACTTATACCCTTTATTAAACTTCTTTTAATAACTATAGCTAAAGCTTAGTTAGTAGTATATTAATTTTAATAATAAACACTATTTAAGGCTTAATTTAAGCCTTTTTAATACCTATACCTACTACTATATATAGGTTTTCCCCTTTATTCTAAGGTTTTTTCTATATAGGTCACTAAGACAAGGTACTAGCTAAGGGCTCTATGCCCCCTAGAGTAAATAAATAAATAAATAAATAAAACTATATTAAAAAATAAAAATTATAATTCTTTATAAGCTAACAAAAACATTGATTAAATAATAATACATTAAAGTATAGTGCTTAATCTCTATTTTAAATATAATAAATAAAGTATTAAAAGTAGTAGTAATAGCTTAATTTATTATTATAATTAAATTAAAAAATACACTTTTAAACCTTTAAATACAGAATAAAGATATTTACTTTATAAAAGTTACCTTTAGTATATTTATAGAATTAATAAAGATAGTATAGTACTATAGTAAAATTATATTATTACTTTAACTTAATATATTTATAGCCTTTAATATTATTTATTATTACTATCTCTTTTATATTCTCTTAACTTTTAATATATTTATTTAAATAATAGTGTAAACTTAAGCTTTTATTATTAATTATATTACCTACTTTTTTTTAATAATTAATTAATAAAAGCTTTATTTATTATTACTAAGGTTTTATAAAGGTTATTAATCTCCTTTATTTTTTTTTACTTTATATAGCACTTTTATATTAAAAGCTTTAAGTTATATAATTTATATTTATCTTTAATTTCTTTAATAATATAAATATCTTTATTTATAAATATATAGTAAAAGAGATATAAAAATAACTTAAAGATATATAAAGTATATATTAAAAGTAGTCCTTTAAGTTTAACTTTAATTTTTACCTTTAAAAGAGTAAATTAATTTATTTTACTTAAAAATATATAGTAATTATAATATTAATTTAACTTAATACTATTATAATATAGCTTATTTAGTTAACTTAGTTTTTTAATATTTAAATTTACTAAAAACTATATTAATAAATATATTAAAAAAAAGTTAAAGTAAAACTAAAGTAATAATAATTTATATTTATAATATTAATAATATTTACTTAAAGCTACTTATTTAATAATACTTACTTTTTTAATATATAAGTAATTTAAAGTATAGTTATATATAGTATAGCTTTATATTATACCTTTATAAAAATAAATAATAAAGTAAAAGATATTATTAAGGTATTTATTATTAAATAGTTAAAATACTTTAAAGTAGTTATTAATATATTTAAAGCTATACCTTAATCCTTTATTAAAACTAAAGTAATAATTACTTTAATTAATTTATACTTAAACTTTTAATTTCTTAACTTTTATAAAAAAATTAAAAGTAATAATATAATAAATAAAATATATACTACTTATATAATAGTAATAAGCTAACTTTACTACTACCCTTACTATTACTAAAGCTAACTACTCTATATAAATAACTGCCTTAAATATATACCATTTATATCTTAACTATATAATTACTTTATAAAGCCTTTATTAATAAAAGCTTTAGCCTTTAAATAGAAGAATTATTAATATTATAAATAAACTATAGTAAAAATATATTAAACTTAATTAAAATGGGGCACTCACAATTTTTTAACTGGGCATAAGGAGAAGAAGAGAGGAAAAGAGGAAAAACCCCTAAGAGGGTCCCCTTTACTTATAGAAAAAGAGCAGCGCCCTAGATTACTTACAAAATTACTTATTAGCACGCTAAACCTATTTAAGTAATTAATAATTGCTATTCTGCTACTACACTATATTTATACTGCCTACTACTAAGGCCTAACTTAGTTCTATATTTAGTACCCGCTAAATTAGTAACTTTTAATAATTTAGTGTATAATAATTACTTAATTTAATAATTAGCGTGCCTTTAAATTAATAGTGTAGCTATATTATAACCTATAACCTTTTATAACCTTTTACACCCTTCTACATTGCCTTACGTTCTATAGTATATAGCTAGTATACTACACCTCTTTTAGTAACCTAGCTTAGCCTTAAATAAAGCTTAATATAGAACTATAGAGTCCTTACTCCCCCCCTTTAAATTTAATATATTTTTATATACCTTTCTATATATATTACCTACGTTTTTTATTAGACTTCTTTTAGTAACTATAGTTAAAGCCTAGTTAGTAATATATTAATTTTTATAATAGGCACTGCTTAAGGCTTAACTTAAGCCTTTTTAATACCTATATTTACTATTATATATAGGTTTTCCCCCTTATTTTAAGGTTTTTTCTATATAGGTCACTAAGATAAGGTACTAGCTAAGGGCTCTATGCCCCTTAGAGTAAATAAATAAATAAATAAACTTAATTAAAATATATAGTAGCTAAATATAAGCCTTAATTTATATTTACTTTAAAAGTTATTTAGCTTTATTAAGGGCTAGCTAAGTATAAATCTACTGCTTTGATATAAATATATATAATGGATTTAAGCTAGTGGCTCGGATCCTAGATGTAGAATAATGTAGGGAGGGCTTATTAGCTTTATTAAAAAAGAATAGGGGATATATACTTCCTATAGTGCTTTACTATACTTTTACTAAAACTGTTTTTAGTAAGGCTTTACTAAGACTTTATTAAGTAAATATATAGAGATTTAAAAGTATATAAACTAATAGAAGGAAGAGAGAGATAAAGGACTTCCCTTCTCTTTATAGTTAATAATAACTCTATTAACGTTAAATTGCAGTAGCTATCTAGGCTAGTTTATAATAATATATATAGAAAAGATTAGCCTTAACTCCTTTCTCTTTTCTTAATATATACTTAATATAAATTTATTAATTTACTACTATTAAACTAACCTTAAAGACTATTACTACCTTTTACTATTATATTTAATTTATAATTATATATAATTAATTAACACTAAGCTATGTTTACTTTATAACTATTATAATATATATATTACACTTAACTTTAATAAGTTAGCTATATTTTTTATAAAATAGTTTATTAATATATAGAGACTACTTTAATTTACCTTAATATATTATTTATAAAGGTAATAGAATTAAAACTACTAAAGAAGTAAAACCTCTTTAATATTATGTTATAACTACTATATATCTTTATAAGGCTTTAAAAAGAAAAGATATAGTTTATTTATTTATTTATTTACTCTAGGGGGCATAGAGCCCTTAGCTAGTACCTTATCTTAGTAACCTATATAGAAAAAACCTTAGAATAGAGGGGAAAATCTATATATAGTAGTAGGTATAGGTATTAAAGGGGTTTAAATTAAGCCTTAAGTAGTGCTTATTATAAAAATTAATATACTATTAACTAAGCTTTAACTATAGTTATTAAAAGGAGTTTAATAGAGAGTATAGGTAGTGTATATAAAAAGATATATAAAAATATATTAAATTTAAAAAAGGGAGGGGTAAGGACTCTATAGGCTTAGGTTAAGCTTTATTTAAAGCTAAGCTAGGTTATTAAAAAGGGTATAATATACTAGCTATATACTATAGAATATAAAGTAATATAAAAAGGCATAAAAGGTTATAGAAGGTTATAGATTATAATATAGCTACGCTACTAATTTAAAGGTATATTAATTATTAAATTAAGTAATTATTATACACTAAATTATTAAGAGTTATTAATTTAATAAATACTAAATATAGAATTAAGTTAAGCCTTAATAGTAAGCAGTATAAATATAATATAGTAGTAGGATAGTAGTTATTAATTATTTAAATAGGTTTAGTATATTAATAAATAATTTAATAAATAATTTAAAGTACTACTCTTTTTTTATAAGTAAAGGGGGACTCCCTTAAGGGTTTTTCTTCTTTTCCTCTCTTTCTCTCTTTATACTTAATTAAAAAATTATAAGTGTCCCTTTCCCTTTTAAAATTTAGTGTAAACTATCTTAATCCCTATATTAAGGCTAGTTTAGACCCTTAGTGTTATATTAATCCTAAGTAGTAAAGAAAATAGTTAATTAATTAAAAGTTAAAGGCCCTTTAATAAGTGTTTAGTCCCCCTCTACGCTTATTTAGGCTTTAATTCTAATCTATATAGAGTATAAAGCGGGTATTTCTATACTCCTTTTGCCTTATTAAAATAAAAGATCCTAGTGTTTATTACTATAATTAATTTAATAGGTGTTTAATATAGATTTACAGCGGGGCTACTATAGCTAACTTAGATTTTAAATATTAGTTTAAACTATTTTAAATATATATAGCTTAGTAAGTTATACTTAGTAAGTTTAGGGTTTAATATAGGGTTAAGTTAAATACTAACTAAGGGTAGGCTTTACTTAATATAGCAGTGGTTTGTAATATAGTGTAAAAAGTTATAGACTTTTAGGCTTAGTATAACTTAAGTAATTCTATAGCGTTTAATATAAGTTTAACTTAATTTCTTAGTAGGGGTGTATTAGTAATTAATATTATATAGTATAATTTATATAGAGTTATTTAGTAAATAGCTAAGCGCTTTATTAATACTAAATTAGCTTTAATATAGAATTTAAGTTAAGCCTTTATTATAACTACTAACTATAGTAGTATTTTTAAGTATAAAATATTAGTTTATATAGATTAAATTATTTATTTATTAAAGCAATAGAATAATCTAATAAAACAGTCTTTAGCGGATATAGGTAGGGCCTATATTAGCTTTAAGGCAGTAATAAAGGGGTTTAAAAATAGAGAGAGAGGGGATAATAATAGTAGTAGTAAGGTAAAAGGGGGAGAGGTTTAAAGAAGGGGCTATAGTAAAAGAGATATAGGGATATATAGGCGGCTCTATAGCTAGCCCTATAGTTAATAAGTTTAGGTTTTTTGTTTTCTTTTATTTTTCCCTTTATTTTTATCTCTTTTTTTTTTTATTTTTATTTTTATTTTTATTTTTTTTTTTTTTTTTTTTTTT
>SRPY01000238.1:0-42033 GCA_018360145.1 Claviceps africana
TTTCCCCCCCCCCCCCCCCCCCCCCCCCCCGTTTTCTCACCCTCTCCTGCCCTCCTGCTCTCCTGCCCTTCCTGCCCTCCTTGCCTCATTCCCCCTGTCTCTCCGTCTCTCCGTCTTTCGCGTCTTCCTTCCTTCTCGTCTGCTACCTCCAAAGGCGCCCCTTCACGTGCTGGTGTTACGCTCTGGTGCATTACACGCCATCTTGCATTGCAAGTGGTGGGGCGTTAGTCCGCATTGGGCGAAACTTGAGCTGAGGGCTCCAGCCCCTCCAGTCCAGTAGGTAGCCAGGGTTAAAAGGGGTCTGGTCTGGTCTGGTCTGTCTGGTCTCGCCTGGTCCCAGGCGCCCGCTTGGCCCACAGCAGATTGACAATGCTGAAGAACTCGACTGGTGGCCAGCCAGGCCAGCCACTGGACGGGACTACTCGTCTCGCTGGTCGGGTCGGTTCTGGTGGGTCTCAATCAGGAGTCAGGGCTTGTCCACGGCCCTGGGAGAATGTTGCCAGCCCCTCCCGGACACTTCAACCATGATCCACCTGCGTGCTGCCTGGCTGGTAAATCGTTGCGGTCGGTTCAACTGGTCCGTCCCGTCCTGTCCTGTCCCGTCCCTGCCTCCCAGCCCTTTTTTTCCTCGCCTCTTCCCAGCTCGCAAGCACCCGCCTCTTCATCCAACGCACGGTGACCGCATCACCAACTCTCGTTTCGTTCTCGACCAACAGAACGCCCGTTGCGACAATACAAACCACCCTCAAGAAAGAAAAAAATCAAGCAAATTTTTTTTAAAAAAAATCAACTGGTCTCACAGCTCCGTCGACAGCTGAAACGCGATTAAGAGTCCCTGCCACCTCCCGATCCTTTTGACAGCCATCATCACCACCCTCAGCCGAAACTACGAGCTCACACTGCCTCTCCGCACTCGAGAAATTGACAATAGCACCCATAATCTATTGACAACAGCAAAGGACGCGAATCGACTGTGAACAGGCATCGATTTAACGGCATCAATTTACGCAAAGCCCACACTGTGCAGCTGACGACTATGAGTCCACACAACTGACACCAAATCCCGGTCGCATTCGCACGCCAGTTGAATTCAATTTCTCCTTTCGTTCAAACTACTCAAGAGACAGAAGACTTGGTCATCGGCACAGTTTCTGTTTCCATCTACCTCCTCCCTGCGCGCAACTGCCAGGCATGGAGCCTCTACGGTTGAAGCCTCGGCAAACAATGGAGGAAGAGATTGAAAACTGGGACGATGACGAGGATTTTGTTGTGGAAGGCGACGAACTTTCATTCCGAAGCTCTTTCACCACTCACACCGGATTTCTCAACTCGCATACTTCGTCAAGACCACCCTCACGGCGACGTGATTCGACCTCCTCGCATGTTTCTTTTCGATCGGAGCTGGAATCCGTAGTCGGAGAAGAAACGCAACTTCATTTACCCGGAGATGACGAAAACTCCACCTTGGATGCTATCGCTGCGGCGGAGCATGCTGGAATCCCGCTTCCAAAGAATATACCCTCCTCTGCTTTAATGGGGGGCACGATCAAAAGACTGGGAGGACGCACAATTAAACAGATTGTCCAAGAAGACTGGGAAACGGACCTTGAAATTCCAGATGCGTCGCAAGCATTCAGCGTCAAGCCCAAGAACGATGTGGAATTTCCTGAAACCCTACCCCAAGTAAGTGAGGGTTCAATACAGAGCAGCCCATCCCGGACAACCGAAGCGCCTGTCCCTACTCGGCTGCCGCCTCTTGGATTATTGGTGCAGCTGAATACCTCTCCCGATTCACCATCTTCCGCTCTGAAAGAAGATAACTTCGATGATATTCAGGACGATGATGGTATCTTTGGTGATGGATCCGCTACCGTCAAAATCGCCAAAGGAAAAGGAAAGTTATCATCATCGCCGGCTTTTTCCTGCGACACACCTACTCCTACTCCGCAAAAGGCTGAAAAGGCTCAGGAGCACTACGACGAGGATTTTGAACAAGATTTTGAACTGCCTTCTGATGGTAAGCTGCGGCTGTCCACTAAGAAAGATATCCCCAGGACGCCATCCTTGTCATCCAACCTTGACGATCTCGACTGGGGCGAGGGCAGCTTGGGCACCCGCTACGGTGGTACTCGACGAGACGGGCGTTCGGCACGAAGCTCTTCGGCTTCTGCCCTCAGCCCCAGCATGTCCAGCTCCATGACAGCAGAGAGTGAAGACGAGATGTTTGAAGGACTTGTTTTGCCTCCTGGACCTTTCGACTTGCAAGAACGTCTCCAGCAGCGAAGGAAGAACTTCTCGCCCGAAAGAGTCTCTGAAGACGCGTCGCGAGCATCATCCACAGCAGTGAATCCAGCCCTTCTTAAGAAATCTTTACAGGCAGAGGCAGATCGCGAGGATTTCTTCGACGACTTGGATGTTGGAGACGGCAATTTTTTTGGCCGCGGTAAATTGACCCTTCATCGCAATATCAAGATCAAACAGACACAGACAGCCAGTCCCGCACGGCCCAAGACAGCCATTTCTTTGACGTTTACAAACAAACCGATCGCGTCCTCCGTCGCACCAGGGTCCGGGTCTTCGTCCCCGTCCACCTCCCAAACCAGAGTTAGTCGCCCGAGTCACGAACGCGCGCATTCTACCTCACTGGAACCCGTATATGAGACCACGGGTGGCGCATCGGGGGCATCTCTCTGGCGCACCAGTCGTCATCCACAATCTCGCCAGGGGCATTCACACCAGTCTTCTGTCAGTAGCTTGCCCACACCAACTACCACCTCTCCCGGGCGGCAGTTTCCCTTGTCGACGCCGCGCGGCCGGGAATTGGCCTCGAAATCATCCTTTTCTTCGCTCAAGGGCGAAGCGTCGACTACGAACTCCCAGCTTCTCAAACAGAAGCGCTCTCTCCTGACATCGCGCACGCTGAACAGCGTGCATTCCAAGCCCATGTCTTCCCATCGCCCGCCCTCGAGGGGTGAGACAACGACGGGCCGTCCGCAATCTGGCTTACGACCCAAGACACCAGTGGAGCGGCACCAGCGCTTAGGATTTAACGACAGCCCTGCCTCGTTGACGCGCAAGGCACAACCCTTTTTGCCTGCCGGCGCTTCTCAAGGGAAATCACAGCACGTTGCCTCCAAGACTTTGCGTCAGTTGCGCCGCCACGACTCGGACAACTCCATTGATTTTCGACCCCATTCCCGCGGCTTCTCGAGACCGAGCACGCGATCGCCCAGTCCGCACCGATACAGGATTGCCGCGGACACGTGGGAGCGCCTCAGCAAGCCCAAGAATAAGAAGCACTTTGGCAACGGCCACGAACTCGATGGGTTCGACGACCTCCCCACCTCCCGAGATTCGGAAACGCGGTACCTTAAACAGCCCCTGGCCAGTGGTACTGCCAAGGCCGCCATCCGAAACAAACTCTATCAAAATATTCTGCCCGACCGAACAGTCACAGCCACCCCGGCACCATTGACGCCCTCTTCTTTAGCAAGGACAACGCTGACGGCAACGACGGCAACACAGACAACTGCACACACGCCACGCTTTGCCCGCGATACGACCGCCAGCCGCATCGCCCGCGAGACATCGTTGGCGCACCGTGCACCCAGTCACGGCCCATTACACGCAATGGCCGGCCAGCGTGAAGCCCAAGTTCCACTTCTCGGGCCGAGGATAACGGGCCACTTGAGCCAGCAACACTCGTCGGCACCTGGTCTACCACAGACGGCAATCCGGTCCAGAAAGAAGACGAAGCGGCCTCCGCAGCTCAAACCGCACCTCATAGCCAACCTGAACGTCGGGAAAGACTCCAAGGTGGTGAATGGCATGTATTACAATGCCGATACCTTTCAATGGGAGGGCAACGAAAATGCACTCCATGCATTCGATGCTACACTTTCTACCCCCACCTCCACGGCTGCTAATGCTGCCGCTGCCGCCGCTAGTATGGCGGCCCATCACTACCAGACTCGAGACAAGGACGTGGGCACCCCTCGACCTGCCCTCATCACCAACATCAGTGCTACCAAGGGCGTTCAGGTCGTCAGCGGAATGGTATTCGATCCTCAAAACATGTGCTGGCTGAAGCTGGGCCGACACAGCAAGGCCAGGTCGGAAGCCACGACCGACACGATGGACGGCTTCGACGCGCTCGATGACGAGGATGATGTGTTCAGAGATATTCCCGACCTTGACGACAACATGGGAGAAGAGGACCGTCACGGAGAAGGTGGTGGCAGCGGCCGCGGCCGCGTCTCCGATGTCAAGGACGACTGGCTCGTGGGAGAGGAATTTGACGTTGGCCCTGAATTCATTCGGAGACAACGCGAAGAAGAAGATCGGTGGAGGAAAAAATGCGAGAAGTGGGTTGGCCGTGGTCCGAGAGACCTTGACATATGGAGGTGGACCATTCGGGACCTCGTGTCTCAGGTCGACGATCTAACAATGTGACGGATGCATAATTGACTGACCAACCGGCTGAGCAATCGGCTCCCAAGGACAGTCCCCCCCTCCTTTTTCCCCATCTTCTTTTCATCTTTCCGTTTTATTCTTCTTCCTTCTAGAGAAGCATCGCATCCATTCACGTTTCATTCGCGGGTAATAGACAATAAAAAGGAAAGGGAGCGCACAAGCAGCGTTACTGGGGTTTCAATTTTCAATGGGCTTTCCTTTTTGTCCTGTCGGGGGGGATATTTCCGCACCGCCCCACTTCTTCTAACGACTGCAATGACGAACATGATGTTGATGTTTTACGAAGGGTACTAGATTTTTGTTTCTGTCTGTTTTTTTATATCTGCCGTTCCTCTGGTATTTTACTATTGTGGTATATTGACGAGGAATTGGGGCGTCACGTATGTGGTGGTGTGTACGAAATTATGCAATAAAATAAAAACGTGTACCATGATGACAATTTGTTTTTGGGTGAGAATGCGTAGCGTGTTTATATACATGTGGACTGAAAAGACATGAACTGGAAATGTGTGTGTAGTGTACTCTTTTGACTTCGCCTCGCCGGTGCAAGAGGCAAGGTTTACTTGTCTCCCTTTTGGCTCTTGGCCTTGCGGGCCCCGCCGGGGTTGCTCCTCGGGTCGAGACCCCTCCTGCGCATGGCGTTCTTGCGGCTCTTTTCCATGTAGGCCTTGTCCTCGTCGTCGTCCCAGCCGCCAAAGTCGTCCGTCTTGGCGGGAGCGTCTTCTTCGGTGGAGATGGGCGTCCGGTCGACGGGGAGGGAGGTGTCGTCGCCGTGCTGGTCATGGTGGTTGGTGGCGGATGCGCCGGCGGCGGCCTTGCCGGGCGAGGGACCCGTCTTCTTGAACTTGGCGACGTAGAAGCCGTCGACGTTGTACGTGTGCGGGTAGTAGCGTCTCGTCAGGCGCAGGCTGGCATCGAACTTCTTGCCCATGAAGCTCGTGAAGCCTTCTTTGCCAAAGGCGAGACCGGTGTCGACGAGGCGGACGTTGGGTCTGCGCGAGAGGGCGTACTGGACGACTTGCTCGTTTTCCTCAATGGTGACGGAGCAGGTCGAGTAGACGACGTAGCCGCCTGATTTGGAGGCGTGGTTGACGGAGTCGATGGCGGAGAGGAGAAGCTGCTTCTGGACGTGGGGGAGCTGCATGAAGTCCATCTCCGTCTTGTTGGTCTTGACGCTGGGGTCCTTGGCGATGACGCCGGTGCCGGAACAGGGGGCGTCGAGCAGGACGCGGTCGAAGCCGCCCATGGGCTTGGGGAATTCGCGAGCGTCGTAGTTGCAGACGATGACGTTGCGGGCGCCGAGACGGTGGATGTTGCCGATGAGACCCTTTGCGCGGGCCTTGCTGGGGTCGTTGGCGATGATGATGCCCGTATTCTTCATCATGGCGGCCATGTAGGTCGTCTTGCCGCCGGGGGCGGCGGCCATGTCGAGCACGCGCTCGTTCTCCTGCGGGTCCAGCGCCATGCAGGGGAGGAAGGAGGATGCTGCCTGGAGGATGTAGTGGCCCGCGAGGTATTCGGGGGTGGCGCCCAGGGGCACGCTGCTCTCAAACACCTGCAGCCCGACCTTGGACCACTTGCCGACGGGCTCGAGGGTGACGCCGCGGTTGATGAGGGCCTGGGCGAGGTCGCGACGGTGCGTGCGGAGCGTGTTGGTCCGGATCACGACGGGCCGAGCCGACTCGTTGGCTTCGAAGAAGGCAAATGCTTCGCGGGGCGTGAAGAGGTTGTAGAGCTTCTCGGCCAGGTACTCGGAATAGCCATAGTAGGCGCATATGTCCTTGATGAGCTGCGCCGTGTATTCCGACCGGGAACGGCCCTCCTCGGCGAGATTGGCAAAGTCGTCGAGCACGCGGATGTTCTCGGTGATTCTGGTGCGGAGAAGTTGCAGATCCGGCGCCAGAAGAGCATTCGTCTTGCCCGACAGCTCGTCGTCGTCGTCGTCGCCGTCGTCGAGGATGTGCGGCTTGTCTCCGGCAATGTTGGTGTGCATGGCGCTCTCGGCCAATTCTGCCGCATTGGCCGCCTCGGCCTCGGCCAACTGCCGGTCGAGTTTTCGCGACAGGCCCTCGATGTTGGCCGCTGTGAGTTTCTCCTCTGCATCCGACTCGTCCTCGTCTTCTGAAAAGATGGGCTTCTCGACGTCTTCCGCGTCCGAGTCGAACACGGATGAATCGGAATCCGAGCCCAGGAAGTCATCGCCTAGCACCGCTGCCTGGCCGCCCTCTTCCCAGTCAGATAGCTTTTGTATGTCGAGGTCTGACGCGTCTTCGTCCAGACCAACGTCTGCATCATCATCCTCCTCATCATCATCATCCTCGAGGTCTTTTTGCCTTGAGACCACGACCTTGGCCTTGGATTTTGTCTTCTTCTTTTCGCTCGCCACTCTCTGAGAAGAGGAAGCGCTGTTGGCATTCTTGACAGCCTTGTTTGATGTTTGCGCCGCGGATCTGTTGGTCTTGCTGCTCTTGGGTGCCTGGCCGTTCTTGGCCGTTCTCCTTCGCTTATTGTCCTGTGTTTCTGAGGACGTGTCGACAGGCAAACCGGCCTTGCGCTTGAGTTTGGCGAAGTGTTCTTCCGATAGGGGCTCGGGCGCACCCTGTTTCCTGCCCATGCGTCTTCCAGCGCCCATGTTTCAAGACTTTGTGAGGTGTTTGGGTTCGGGACGAGATCTGTGGTCGATGTACAGAGATGCGAGGCACCGAGATTGCACGCACAGTCTTGCCAGCCAAATCTATCGCCCCGCCAGACTTTTTTTTTTTTTCCTCGGGAGGCGGCGATAAGGGGTCCTGGATCGGTAAAAGTCCGTATCGGAGCCCCTGTCCAACGCTCCGAGTGTGAGGAATGTGGGATGAAGGATGGTTGGATTCCTCTACTCTAAGCCCTGTAGGCGGATCTAACTAGTATAAGTGGGGCTCTAACCCTAGTTATATAATAGATACTGTTAACTATTATTATTGCCTTTAATAATATAGAAGAAAAGAAAATAAAAGAAAGAAAATAAATAAAACACTTAAAACGCTTAATAGTTCTATCTATAGCTTTTATTCTTTTATTTAATGTATTTATATTTTTAGCTTACTTTATAGCTTTATAAGTCCTCTATATAAAGCGATTTAATTTTAATTATTTCTATTGTTTTACTCTAACTAGTTTCTATATTATTATTTTAATTATCCTAATATTTAATAATATATATATTTATATTAATAGTTAAGTTACTATTTATACTACTTATTATAATTAAGCTAAAGCTATAAAAAGAACTTAAGTAAACTATTAAACTAATTAATTTAATTCTATATCTACTTATATAATTTTTTTATACTATTTATTTTAGTAGTTAAGGTAAATGTTAAGATTTATAAGTTAGAAGTTATATATAATATATATAGTATTTATATATATTTTATAGTAATTATTTTTATTATAAAGTTATTTCTCTATTAGCTAAGATTAGGTATTATAGTATATATCTTTATTATAGAGTTACTTTTAATATTATATAAAGAGAACCTTTACTTTATATTTAGCTACTACCCCTTTTAATTAATATAAGTTAAATATAACTCTTTCTTTATTAAGTTTAACTTTAAGCTTTTTAACCTTTACTATAAGTTTTTTATTTTACTTTTAATATTATTTTAAAGAGGCTTTAATTAATTATAATATAGTTATAAATTAAAAAGCGTTATTATCTTTATATAGTTATTTATAAAACTAAGGTATTTAAGTTAAAGTTTAAGTAGTAGATTTTTATATTAAGTTCTAAGTGTTAGAGATATATTATAGCTTTATATAAATTATTATAGAAATATATACTAGTTTTAGCTAAGTAATATTATATATTTAGATATTAAAGTTATAAACCTTATTTACTATAGAAGTCTTTAATACTATATTTTAACCCTATATAATATAAATAAATATAACTATAGCTTTAAGTATATTCTCTTTATTTATACTTTATTAATTTTATTTATAAAAAGTCTTAATCTTTTTAATTATAGTATAAGTTAATAAAACTTTAGTAGAATTATAAAAAATTAAATAAATATAAAGCAGCGCTTTAATAGTATTATATACTACTATTAAAATATACTATTTAATATACTTTATATAGTAGTTTAGAATTTTTACTATATCTTTAAAACTATTTAGTTTTAAGTTAATAAGTTTATAGCTAAATACTGTATTTAATTAATTATTATTAGTTAATATTTTAAATTAAATAAAGATATAAAAGTAAATAATTTAACTATATATAGCAGTAATATAAAAAAAAAAGCGTTAATATAAGAGAAAAAAAAGAAAAAAGAAAGGAAAAGGTTAAAAAAAGTAGCTAAATATAAAAAAAAAGGTAGGAAAAAAAGTAAAATAAGTGTAAAGTAATTATATATAGTTATTAAAAAAAAGTAAAAGAAAAGTAAGCTACTTTACTACTTTAGTATTTCTTTATATTACTAATAATTAAGTAGTATTATTTACTTTAGCTAAATTTATTAAACTAATCTATTAATTATATTAGCTATTTAGGTCTTTAAAAGCTATATAATATTCCGTTTTACTATTAGTTTAATACTTATTTAAGATTTTAAATATTTTATAGTTAGTAAGTTAAATAGAAGCTATAACTTTATAGATATAATTAAATATTTAATTACTATAGAATAGCTTAAAATAATTAATTAAGATAATAGAATATATATACTATATATTTAAGATATTTAGTTAGTATATTAAATACTTAATATAGTTAAGTATAGTAAAAGGTCCTGTAAATTTAGGTCTATATTTCTAGTTAATATTTATAGAAACTATATAACTTTAATGTTTAAAATAAATTAAGACTTAATTACTTTTAGAAAAGAAATAAGTAAAGTACTTTTAATTATAATAGTATTTTATTTAAACTATTACTATAGCTATTAAATTATACACTTATAGTTATTCTTTAAGTTAGTTAACTAACTTATAGGCTAGTTTATTTAAAAACTTAAATATTAAAGTAGGATTAAAACCTAAAATAAGTTTATTAAAGCTAATACTAATTAAAGCATTAAAAGTGTTATTAAATTTAAATTAAACTTTTAAAATAGTAGCTTTCTATTATTTAAGGTCTTGAAGTTAAGCAATATAAAGCCTTAAAGCTAATTTAATCTATTAAATTATATATTTTATTTAACTATTTATTTATAGGTAATATACTATAAAATAAAGTAATTTAATACTAAAAGTCTTTTAAAAATTTAACTACACTATAGTAAGGAATTTAAGATCTTTATTATTAAGTATAATTTTAGGAATTTCTTAATTATTTATAAATAACTAATTATATAAAAGAGTTAAATATTATTTTACTATAATTATAGTTTAGTAGAGTATTATTATTATTTACTTATTAAATTTATTTATAATAATTAATATAGCGTTATTATAATTAATTAACTAAGGGAGACTAAGGAGGAAATTAATTAAAATTATATAATATAGAATTAGCAGCAGTAAGAGTAGTTATAGATTGCTATAGCGTTTATACTAGCGAGTTTAAAAGACTTAATATAATAGATAAGTGTGTAAATAGTTCTATAATAATTAAAGTCCTCTCTTTATATAGAATTATTAAACTTATTTATTTAATTTTATATAACTAAGATAATTACTATTATAGATTAATTAAAATAACTCTATTATAGCCGATTTTAATATATATAACCTTATAGATATATTTAGTGTAAGCTTTTACAATAATCTATCCTGTTATTTAAATAGAAGTTTAGCTTAATTAATTAAACTAAGTTTATTATTATTCTATAATATAAGTATAATGTAAGCTTAGTATAAATTAAAGTTATATTTAGCTATAATTTTATTTTTATATTTTAAAGATATACTAATTAAATTAGCTATAGGCTAGTCTATTTAAGGCAATGTATTAGTAAAAGTAGTTAGTGCTAATATAGTTAAATTATAGTTACTGCTATATTCTAAATAGAGTATATATATAACTAGCTTACTATTAGCTAATATAAACTATAATTTAAGGTAGTTATTTAGTATTTTATTAAGCTAGCTTAAAGCTTTATTATTACAATTTAGTTTAATAATGTTTAGCTAACTAAAAGCGTTAAGGACTTTATAATTAATTCTAGCTTTATATAGGACTTTAACCTTAAATTAGCTAATATATTTTATTACTTATATAATCTTTTTATTAACTATATACTAACTAAAAGTGTTAGTAATGTTAATTTATTAAGTAAGATCTATAATTAAATAGTAATTTATAAAGTAGATAACTAAAGGCTTTTATATTACTTTAATTTAATGCTTAGCCTTTTATAGAGTCTATATATAACTATATATTTTAAGTTCTATAGACTAATATTACTTTTCTATAATTAAAAAAGTGTAAAATAAGAAGGCTATAGGTTAAATAGAAGTTTAAGTAGGATATTTAATAATTAATCCCTTAGTTATAATTCTTAGAATCTAATTATTTACTATATAGTAAACTATAACGCTAATACCCTTTTTTAATGTATTAAAGTTAATAAAGAGTTATTAATTTAGCGAGTAAATAGTAAGCATTTTATATAATATAAGTGCTGCTTTAAAAGCATTAAAAGCATTAATTTCCGCTATAGTTAGCAATATAATTACTACACTCTTTACCTATATATTTTAAGCTAGTCCTAATTTTAATATAGTTTACTTTAACTATACTAGCTAAAGTAAATTTATTTTTTACTTTTAAAGTAAATTAACTAAAACTATATATTTTAATATATTATAATAAAGGGAGCCTATAAAGCTAAATAAATGTTTAAATATTTAAAGGGTTTTAAGGAATTTAAGGTTATAAATTACTATTAACTTTTATTTTATAGTAGCTATTTTAAGGGTATTAACTAATTTCTTTAAAATAATTATATATAAGTAAGCAATATAGGTCTTATGTACTTGAATTAATAAATTATTATAGAGTAAAATGTTAAAGACCTATTTATAGTTAATTATATACTAAGGAAATCCTTTAAATAATATAAAGATATTATTAATATAAAAAGCGGCTTTAGTGTATTAAAGTATATTATCTATTTAATATTAAATATAAGCATTAAAGCCTTTATAACCTATAATAAAAACTTAAAATATATATTATCTATTATAAGTAACTACTAAAAATATTTATTAAGAATTTAGGTAGACTTGCTATTAATAATAAAAACTTATAGTATCTATAACTATAATATAAGTTACCTTAGCTAATATAGTAATAATATCCTTTTATTTTCTTATAGAATATATATTATTTATAGAGGTTAAATTAAGACCTTATATATTAACTATTATTTATTCTTTATAATTAAGCTCTTTACTAGTTTAAACTATAAAGACTAGAAATATAAAAGAAATATAACTAACTATATAACTAGCTTTATAATTATTAATTAATTTCTTTATTATAGCTTTAATAATTTTCCTATTTACTAGTCTAATTAAGTATATATAATATTTTTTAAGAATTATATACTTTTAACCTAATTTTATTTAAATTTTTATTTGCTTTTTTAGGGATATAATAGCAAATCCCTTATCTTTAAATAATTAAGTGTATTTATTAATTAAACGTTAGACTTAGTTGTTCTTAGCTAAATTATTTAATTAATATATATTTACGCCTAATTAATAGACTTTAGTCTTAATCTTATAAATATATTCTAAAATAATTGTTGAAAATAACAGCTATTTTTAGGAGACCTCATCCACTATAAGGACTTTCAACAGGCCTTATAACGACCCTAACTCTGACCCCTATAGGGACCTTTATAGGGGGTCTTTGGGTTGAAAGCTAGCGGCGGTGCGCGCAACACACACGTACGCGCGCGTGCGGCAAGCGTAAAAATAGATATTCTAGCTAAGAGCTTACAGCTATAAGCACCCTACTTTTCTAGCCTTTTTACCCTTAATTATATACTTTAATAGTTAGTGTACACTTAATTAAAAAGCTAATAAACTATTAGCTTTAATAGTTAATTTTTATAGTAATAAAGTATATTAGCTAAATTTTAATTAAAGATTTAAGCTATACTACTTAGTAGCTATAAAGCCTTAAGTTATATAACCTATAAGCTACTTTAAAGAAAGAAATAAAAGATCTTTAAAATTAAATTATATAAAAACTAAGGGTTATAAAAAGAAAATATAAAGAGTTTTATTATTATTAAAGTAAAGGGAATTTTTCTATATAAATTTCTTAATTTTTAGATTTTTAGGATTTTTTTATATATAGATTTTTACTAAATAAAATTTTTAATATATATATTAGTAGGTTAATTATATAGCTATAAATCTATTTTTTTATTTTCTTATATAAATAAATTTTATAGAAAATAAAAAGTAGCTTATAAGCCCTTACTAGCTATATAGATCCATTAATAGGCTTAGTAAGTATATAAGAAAGAACACTTATTTTTTTATAGCTACCTATAATTATATAAACTATTAATTAAACCTACTATCTATAATATTAAATAAATTAAATAAAATCTAAGAAAATTTACTTATATTTTATAAGCTAGAATTTAGTGTATTTTATATACTAAAAAGCGTGTATTAAGCTTTTAATATAGAAATAAGGCCTATAGTAACCGCTATAGCGCTATAAAGACCTTTTAACTATTAGCTTACTAAGCCTCACTACCTTAGTACTTTAAAGGGCAAAAGCCTTTATAAACCCCTTATTTTTAATAAATTATAAGCTTAAAAGCACTTTCTAAGTACTAAAAAATTCATTAAATTTTATAAAATAAAGAGAAAATTCACTAAAAATTATTTAAATTTTCTATATTAAGGTATAGACTTAAAGAAAGACTTAGAAGCTATTATTCCTTCTATAAAAATAGAATAAATTCGCTAAAAGAAGTCTTCTCTTCTATAAAATAGGGAGAAATATAGTATAAAAGAAATTCTACTTCTATAAAAATAGAATTTATAAATTATAGAAGCATTCCTACTTTTATAAAAAAAAAAAAAAAAAGGAAAAGATATAAAAAACTCCTATTTCTATAAAAAGAGTATAAAGGTATTCCCCTTTATAAAAAGGAAACATTATAGAAGCTTTCCTTCTATAAAGGCCTTAGAAACATTTCTATTTTTAAAGGCTAAGACCTATAAATAAAGCTTTTATAGGCATTTTTTCTGTAAATTCCTACTTTATAGAGCTTTCCCTTCCTCTATAATTTAGCAGCTATAGACTCTATAAACTTAAGGCCCTAAGTTAAGAGCTAAGAGTAGGTTTAGGTTAATTCTATAAACTAATAAATTACTGCCTAAAATAATAATATCTTTAATATTCTATAAAAATTAAAAGATTTAGCTATAACTATAGCTAATAACCTAATAAATAAGCTAGTAAATACACTACTAAAAGATCCTAATTTTAATAGAAGTATAAGCTAAAATAAGGCTTTTAATATATTAAATTCCTATAATAACTCTATTATTAAGGAATTTAATAAAAAGGTTTATAGCTTTCTAAAGGCTATAAAGCTAAAGGGACTGGAAAATTATAATTAATAGAAATAAGCCTTAGTAATTTAATTTAAGGCTTTAAAAATGCTTAATTTTCTAAATAATTCTAAGGGATTTTCTAGTAATTTAAGTAACCTTAACTAAGCTATTATTCTTATACTTTTAAGAGATAGCTGTTCTAAAGCCCCTTAAGCTACTATAATTTAACAATAAAACCTAGTAAAAGCCTTTAGCCTTTTAGAAAGGTAGTATTCTTAAAGTGCTAAAATACAATATAGCTCCCTATATTTCTAATTCTATAGCCTAAATTTCTAAGGCTTTAAGGGATTTTTAAAGGCTTTTAATGCTTTATTTAATAATTTACTAACTAAATTAGTAATTTCTAACGTTTTTATAGAACCTATAGATTAAGTAAATTAATATTTATAAGCATTAAAATCTACTTTTCCTTAGTAGGCAAAAAGGCAACGATTTACTATAAGGACTAATAGAGCCCTAGAGATCCCTATAGAGGCACTAAATTTATAATTTTTAATAGTAAATCTACTAGAAGAGCAGCGAGATAAGAGCTTTACTATAGCTAAAGCTCTAAATTATAGAGCTATAAGCTCTAAGGAATCCATATATAAGGGCTCTAAAGAAAATAAGACCCCTAATTCTTATAAAAATAAGAATAATAAAAAGAATAACCCCTAAGAAAATAAAGGAAATTCTAAGTTCTCTTTTAATAAAAAGAAAGGTAAAACCTAGCTTAAGAAATCCTCTAAAAAGGCTAAAAATAAGGCTTAGGAAGGCGTATTTATATTAAGTAATTTTAACTTTATTAATAGCTCTTTAAAGCTTCTTAGCAGACCTAGTAGCCTTAGTGCTAGCAGCAAATTTACTGATTTTAGTGATTTTAGTAGTCTTACTAGCACTAAAAAAGACCTAAGGGATAAAAAACCCTCTAAAGCCTTTAATTTTAATTATAAAGTAATAAAGAACTCCCTTCTTTATAATATAGGCTTTATAGTGCATTTAGTTAATTTTAAAGAGCACTTTATAAGCTATATTCCTTATAAAAAGGGGGAAGCTAAGCCTATCTCCACTAGTAGGGGACCTATATATCCTAAAGGATATAAAAAAGCTAAATTTCTAATGCTTTACTAACAAAATCCTAATAAATATAGGCCTTTAATCCTTTAAGACACGCTATATTTTCTAGGTCTAAATATAAATATAGTTAGTAAATTAAAGCACTATTTAGCAAGAGGATATATAAGTAAAAATGCTCTATATCTAGCTAATAGGTCTTATATTAGTCTTTTAAATATTAAGAAATACAGTTTTTTCTTTTAAATAAAAGACCTATATACACCCCTTTTAAAATCACCTAATAGCTTTTATAGCCACTATAATAGTTATTTTAACTATTAAGCTTTTAGCTACCCTATAGAGGTTAAAATCCCTCTTTAAAAGCCTTTATAGGCTAAGGAAGCTATTAAAATTAAAGAATTAAGGGATTTTAATCTAAAACCCCCTAATACTATAGCTCCTTCTTCTTTAATATCTATAGCCCTAGGCTAGGTCCTTAATTCCCCTAATTTAGCACTTAATTCCCTTAAATTAAGGCTTAATTCTTAAAGGGCATAACAGGCTTTAACAGACCCTCTCACTATATTTTTAAAGGCTTTAAAAGACCTAAAAACAATAAAAGGTCTTTTAAAGCCCTTAGGACTGTAAGCGCTTTAATAAAAGGCCTATAGATCCTTTAATAAAGCCTAATAAGGAGCTATAGAAAAAGGCTTTATAGGGCTTAAAAAGTTAAGCTTAAGCGCTAAAAGTTAACTTTTAAAGCCTAATTTATATTAAAAATTACTAAAACTAGCTAAAATTTAATATATCTAGCTAAGGCATTTAGGGATTAACCTTCTAAAGAAAATAAGCTTATTAACTAAAGGAATATTAGATTTTATTAGCATTAAAAATAAAGATTTTAACTGTTTAACCTATACTTAAACTAATATAGTTAGAAGACCTAGTAAAAATTTAATTCCTAACCCTCCTAAAGCTTTAAATAAGCTAAAGGGGGATATAGTAAAAATCAGCCCTACCCTTTATAATAAGTAGTAAATTTACCTATTTTTAATAGACTAAAAAACTAAATTTAGGTAGGTTTTATAAATACTAAATAAGGAGGGACCTACTATATTTTTAGCTATTAAAAGCTTTTTTAAATCCCTAAAGAATAAGTTTAGTACCTACCCTAAATATCTACATTTTAATAGAGGTAAAGAAATTAATTCTGCTTTATAAGGCTAGCTAGCTAAAAAAGGGATAAAATTTATAACCTCTTCCCTTTATATTTATAAGTAAAATAAATTAGCTAAGCGTTCTATCTATATTATTTTAGATAGATTATAGGCTACCCTACACTGGTCTAGTTTACTGTTATTTTTATAGAATTTTGTCCTTTTTTTAGTTATAAATTCTATAAATTTATTAGTAAATTTAACTAAACTAGCGTGCTTAGCATAATTATTAGCCAACAACTTTAATAGGCCCTTTATACTTAATTATAGCTCTTTTAGAGCTATAGGCTCTTATTATAAGGTTTTAATTCCTTTAAAAAAAAGACCTAAAGCTTAAAAGCTAGCCTTTAGGACAGTGCTTAGTAAGCTACTTACTATAGTAGGTTTTAAGACCTATATAGTATATATTCCCTTTAAAAGGCTTGTAATAAAAACTAGCTTTCTTAAAATTATAGAACCTATAGGTCCTATTTCTAGCGGCCTCCCTAGGCTTTCTATAGGGAATAATAGCTCTTTAAAGGGGGATTTCCCTAATAAAAATACCCTAAAACCCTTTATAATTATAGAGGGGGCTGAGGTAAATTTAAAACCCTTTAACCCTTTAATAAAGAGTAATTCCTTAAAGGGGGAAAAATAATTAAATAAGGTTATTTTTAGTAATAAAGATTACCCTATACCTTATAATTAAATAGTTAGAAATAAGCTTAGCTAAGCCCCTAGTCCTAAGGATTAAAATTTACTAAATTTAATGTAATTTAAGCCTGAAAAAATCGATTTAAATCTAGATAAAATAAATATTAATATAGGGGCTTTTATACATTAAATCTGCTATAAAGCACAACTTAAAGCAAAAGAAAATATACTTAAAAGTAAGCCTAAGACTTAGAAGTAAGCTTTATATTTATTAAATAAAGCTAAATAGCTTAAAGTGATTTTTAGTAAATTTAAGTAACTTTTAAAGGCTAGAACCTTTAAATTTATAGAGGTAAACTAAGTCCTTAAAGGCTAGAAGGTTTTAAAAAATCGCTTAGTATTAAAAATAAAGAGAGATAAAGAAAATAATCCTTTTAAATATAAAGTATAGCTTATTACTAAAGGATTTATATAAATAAAAGGGTTAGATTATATAAATACTTTTACTGCTACTAGTATTCCCCCTAGCTAGTAAATCTTACTAGCCTTAGTAGCTTAAAATAACTAGGAAATAGAGTAAGTAGACTTTATTAGTGCCTTTTTAAATAGTCACCTTAAAGAGCTTATTTATATATTAAATTTAAAGGGTTTTATAGAATTTATTAAGTAAAATCTACATTTAGCTAAATTAGCTAAAAGCTATAGCTATAGGGCTTTTAAAAGGTAAATAATTATACTTAAAAAGACCTTTTATAGCTTAAAGTAAAGCTTTAAAGAGTGGTAGTAAACGCTAACTAAAGTGCTTAAAAGCCTTAGTTTTAGCCCTCTTATATCTAACCCTACTATATTCTATAATCTAGTAACTAAAACATTTATTATTACTTATATTAATAATTACCTCCTTATAAGGCTAAATTTACAATATATTTAATAGCTTAAAAAGGCTTTATATAAGGCCTACTCTATAGAAAATAGGGGCCCTGCTAAATTCTTTTTAAGGGTATAAATACAGTGTAATTAAAAAAATAAAATCTTAAAAATACACTAAAAATAGTATATTTAAGAGGCTTTAGTATACTTTAAGCTAAAAAATTATAAAGCAGTTAGAATCTTAATGTAGCTAAGGGTTTTAAAAACATAGCTTACTAAGCCCTTAAAAAGCTAAGAAATTAAAGAATATTAAAGTATAATAGGGACTATTATATACTTAATGCTCTTTACTAAGCTTAATATTACTTTTATACTACAGTGGCTTTCTATAGCCTTAGCTAGTCCTTATTTAGAATATTTAAATGCTATAAAAAGCCTACTAAAGTACCTCTTTAGTACTTAGAACCTTACTATAATTTATAAGGGTCCCTTTAAAAATTTAAGTAAAAATAACGCTATTAGCTATAGCTTAGTTAGGTTCTATAATAGCGATTTTGCTAAAAATAGAAGCTTTTTTAAATCCACCTATATATATCTATTTAAGCTAGCTAGCAGCCCTATAAGTTAAAAGAGTAAAAAGGTTAGTATAATAGCTTTATCTACTATAGAAGCTAAATTAGATATAATCTATAAGACCTTTAAAGAACTTTAATAGCTAGAGGGCATTTTTAAAGAGCTAAAGGCCTTTATAAAGCCCTTTATTTAGATTTTTTATAATAACTAAGGCGCTATAAAGACCGCCTATAATCCAGCACTTTATAGCTATACTAAGTATACTTTATTAAAATTTTATTATAATTAATAACAAGTCTTAGCTAAGCTAGCTAAAATAGCTTATTTAGATACTAAGAAAATACTAGCTAATAGCTTAATAAAGCCCTTAGCTGTGCCCTTACACACTATTTTTTTAGAGCTTATAGGGCTTTAATCTTTATAGTAATCGCTATAAATCTCAACACCTAGCTAAAGGCATTAAAATCCTTATAAAAACACTTAAAAAATATAAAATAATCACTAAAATAATTACTAAAATCAACCTTTAACTTTAATAATAAATTTTATTTAATTAGCTATATTTAACTATAGCCTTTTTTAACTTTTACTAGGAGCCCCGCTTTTTAACTTTTTAAATTAGTTATCCTTTTTCTTAAATAATTTTATTTAGATTTATATAGATTTTATTTTTAAACTTAGTATTCCTCTTTTTATTTAGCTCTTAAAATACCTCTTTAAAGGGGGTATTAAAAATAATAGCTATTTTTAGAAGACCTTATCTACTATAAAGACTTTTAATAGGCTTTATAATAACCTTAACTTTAACCCCTATAGGGACCTTTATAGGGGGTCTTTAGGTTAAAAGCTAGCAGCAGTGCGCGTAATATATATATATATATACGTGTAATAAGCGTAAAAATAAATGTTTTAGCTAAGAGCTTATAGCTATAAGCACCCTACTTTTCTAGCCTTTCTGCCTTTAATTATATACTTTAATAGTTAATATACACTTAATTAAGAAGTTAATAAACTATTAGCCTTAGCAGTTAATTTTTATAGTAATAAAGTATATTAGCTAAATTTTAATTAAAGATTTAGGCTATACTGCCTAACAGCTATAAGGCCTTAAATTATATAACCTATAGGCTACCTTAAAGGAGGAAATAAAAGGTCTTTAAAATTAAATTATATAAAAACTAAAGGTTATAGAAAGGAAATATAAGGAGTTTTATTATTATTAAAGTAAGGGGAATTTTTCTATATAAATTTCTTAATTTTTAGATTTTTAGGATTTTTTTATATATAGATTTTTACTAAGTAAAATTTTTAGTATATATATTAGTAGATTAATTATATAGCTATAAGTCTATTTTTTTATTTTTCTATATAAATAAATTTTATAGAAAATGAAAAGTAGCTTATAAGCCTTTACTAGCTATATAGATTTACTAATAAGCTTAGTAGGTATATAAGAAAGAACACTTATCTCTTTATAGCTACCTATAACTATATAGACTATTAATTAAACCTGCTACCTATAATATTAGATAAATTAAATAAAATCTAAGAAAATTTACTTATATTCTATAAGCTAGAATTTAGCGTATTTTATATACTAAAAAGCGTGCATTAAGCTTCTAACGTAGAAATAAGGCCTGTAGCAACCGCTATAGCGCTGTAGAGACCTTCTGACCGCTAGCTTACTAAGCCTCACTACCTTAGTACTCTAGAGGGCAAAAGCCTCTATAAACCCCTTATTTCTAATAATAATTAATTTAGGTACTTATTATAGTTTAGTAACTAAAGCTAGGTTTACTACCTTAATCTATTACTTTTATTAAATTATATAGGCCTAAGCTACTAAATTAATATAATTTATATAACTAAGGAGTTAACCTTTATATATTAACACTGTTTTATTAAAGAGGTTTTTAATAATAATTTAATTAATATCACTATTAGTAATAGTAGTATAAATACTTAGTATATAAGTTACTATTAGTTTAAAGAAAGCTTATATATTCTATAGTAAATAGTACTTAATTATAAGAAAAGCAGTTAAATATAGAGGAATTTAAATATTATAAAAGGCCTTAACTTCTTAGTCTATAATAGTGAATTTAAACTAAGCTAATATAAAAATATAAATATCTCTATAATTTAAAATATAAACTACTTCTATACTATTAAAGATATTAATTTTCTTTAGTTTAAGTATATTTATATTAATAATTATATTAATATAAAGAGATAAAACTAAACTAATTTTTTGTTATAGACTGGCCTAAATAGCTTTTGCGATCTAGCGTTAATGGATTTATTATTAACTATAGAGGAGAGAGAGGAGACTTCTAAAAGGAGCCTCCTCGCTAGCTTATATATCTTATATGCCTTTAGCGTGCCCTAAATATGCCTTTATAGTTACGCTTTATAGAATATAATAAGATTATAATAAGCCTTTAATAAGGATTTAAGCTACTAGCTTAAATCTATTATATAGGTCCCTTTTATATACTCTATTAACTATTTATTAAATATAAAAGGGTATTTATTTATAGTAAAGTAAGTATATTATAGCTTTACCTATCCTTAGCCTATACTTATATAGATAATTTATATTATTTATAATATTAGTATATAGTTATTTAAAAGTAAGCTTAATAATGCTATAGCACTGTAAGTTAATTTTATAATTATAATAATAAACTAATTAAAATAAATAAAGAGTAAGCTAAGTACTAGCTTACTATAATTATTTAAGTTAGTAAAATAAATATAAAAGCCCCTTTTATACTATTATTTATTTACCTTTTTTACCTCTCTCTTTATATTCTTTAACCCCTTTAAAATTCTCTTTACTACTTACCTACTATTTTTTTACTATTTATATTATTTAATAAATATTTTACTTTAGGTTTTAAAAGAAGCCTTTTATTTATTATTTTATATTTTATATATTACCTTTATACTTATATTATTATTTTCCTTTATACTTTAGTTATACTATTATATTAATATAAATATAGTTATTATAAATTTTTAATATTAATTTATTTAATATTAGTAAAATATTTATTATTACTACTTTACCCTTTCTCTCTTTATCTCCTTTATATAGTTTATAGTTAGTTAGCTACTATAAAGTAAAGGGTAACTTAAGTAATAAATCCTTTATATTTAAAGAGTAAAAGATTAAATACTATATATTCTACTATAAATATATAGTAAGAAATAAGCTATTTAACTACTTATAAAAGTAAAGTAAGGCCTACTTATTTTATAAAAAATAGTAATATAAATACTTTTAAAGGAAGTATTTATTTATAAAAAATACTGCCCTTTACTATATTATTTATAATATAGTTATAGAGATTTAAACTAATTATACTATTTAAATACTATATATCTTTATAAAGAATATACTAAATAGAAAGGGTGCCTATATTATTCTATACTTTAAGTTTATTAACTTTAATTAATAATTTCTAAACCTTTTAAAGGCTATTAAAAAGGTAGCTAAAAAAGGTATTAATATTACTAAGGTAGTATATAGATATACTGCTTTAGCTAAAGAGACCTTTAGCTTATACTTTTAATATAGCTTAAAAACTCCCTTTAATTATTAATTATAATCCCCTCTCTCTCTCTTTTAAATAGTAATAAGTATACACTAAGTGCATTATATAAACTATAAATTAATACTACTATATTAAACTATTAATAACTATATTATAAAATTATAAACCTTTACCCTTTAAAAGCTTAATAAAGGCTATTATAAATATTATAACTTAAAGGATTTTAATAAATAGTAAGTAGTTAAAGAGGGTTTTAAAAGAAAGTAAATAAAGGGTTAGGTATTATTTTAAAAGAATAAATTAAAGGTTATAAATAACTTTAAATTAATTTCTATTTTAATAAAATAAAACTATTATTATAATATATATCTCTCTATTATAACTTAAAGTTATATAGTATAAATATATTATATATACTTTTTAATAGCTTTTATATAAAATAAGTATATTTTACCTATTTAATTAATATATTATAATTTTTACTATAGTTATATATATTTTAAATATATAGGATCTCCTTTACTTTATACTTAAAATACCTTTACTTAAAATTATTATTAATTAAGTGTAGGTTTAATTAAAAATCTTTATATATTTAAAAAGGCAATAAATTTATTACTATATACTTAATAAAGTTTATATAAAAAATTAAGTAAATATTATTTAAAATATTTAAGTATATAATAAGTAGTATAAGTATATTTAAAATAATATATTTTACTATAATTTAATTTAACTTATAGTATAGATAGTTAATTTTAATATAGTAAAGGTTAAGCTAAATTTAATTTTTAACTATAAAGCACTTAAATAGATAGCGCTTATAATTTATTATATTTTATTATTACTATTATATAAAGTTAATAATAGCTTATACTAATTAAATATTTATATAAATTTAATTAAAGAAGTATATTATATACCTTTTAAATAATACTTAACTTTTAGTAAAAGGTAGGTTATATTAAAAAAGCTTAATATTATAGCTATAAAGTATATAGTAGGCGCTTATTTTAATAATATTAAATATTTAATTATTTAATATAAGTTAATAAGCAGCTAGATATTTAGGCTAATTATTCTAAAAGAAGGCAATAATAATATATAGTATAGCTTACACTTTTTAATTAATATATTTTATACTGCTATCTATCTATAAATAATATAATATAAATAGTAACTATTTAGTTTCTATTAGTAAGTAAAGTGCTATTTAAAATCCCTTAACTTAATTAAAGCTATAATTAAATATAATACTTTATAGAAACCTATAGAACTGCTACTAATATTAAAGAAAGTGCTTTATATATACTTTAATAGCTATATTAATTATTACCTTAAGCTAAATATATTTAAAGAGATAGTTTATAATAACTATAAAGTATTTAAGAGATTCTTTATTTACTATTAATAAATTAATTATAAAGTTTATTAAAACCTATAATTAGTAATACTTTAATGTAGAAATAAGCTATAGTAAGCTTTATTAAAGTTATTAACTTTTCTATTTACTATAATAGTAGTAATTCTATATAAAGTGTACTATATCTTTTAATATCCCTTTTTAATAATACTTATATATTAGTGCTTAAAATATAATATTTTTATTAAAGTAACCTAATATAGATAAGTTATATATATATTAAATAAGTATAGTAGTAAGTAGTTTAAATTAAAGCATTTAAATATAGCTATAAAATAATAATATACTATATATATTAATAAAGTAATCTTTTATTTACTATTAAGTGTTAGCTTTAAATAGAAAATATTATACCCTCTTTTAAACTAACTTTTATTTAATAAAGTATAACTTATTTACTATAATGCTTTAAAACTAAAGGTCTTTAAAGTATAGATTTATAAATAATATAAATATATATAGTATAAATATAAATAAAGTAGCTATTAAGCTATATAAGTTATAATTATTAGCTACTAAGGGTTTATTTAGTATTTTAAAGTATATAATTAATATTAAAGGGAATAGTACTTAATATTTTATAGCTAAACCTTATTTATTTTATTTATAGTAAAAGAGTATATTAGGTTATACTATAAAGGTACTTAGTTAGTAATATAATTAAAAATTAAAGAGAGAGAGTATTTTTACTTAATATATCTATCTTTTAAATATCTTATATAGGCTAATAAAGTATTTAAAATTCTTATAGTTAATAAAAATTATAAAAGAGTGTAAAACACTATAAAGTTCTATTAATTCTACCTTTAAATAGAAGATAATACTAAGAAGCTCTTTATTATAAATTATATAGTTCCTTTAAGGCGCTAATAAGCACACTAAGTAATATATAACTAAATGTAGTATATATAACTTATTATATTAAAAGAGGTAGCTATTAAGCACTTTTTTAAATAAATTAGCTTCTACTATAGTTTTATAGTTAAAATCCTACTAAGTAAGAATAAAGTATAATATAAAGGCAGCCTTTAGCTAATAAAATAATTATTTATACTTACTTAATTAAATAAATAATATACTCTTTTATATTAATATAAAAAAAGAGCTAATAAAATTTAAGAAGTTAGAGATAAATTTATAATAAAAATTTATAAAACTTAGGAAGCTATAGACACTATATACCTTAATAAGCAGCTATTAATTATAAATAGCTGCTACCTTCTTTAAATTTAAGTGTATTATATATTTTACTTTAATAATAAATCTTAAGTACTTTACCTCCTTTACACTAAAGGTATATTTATTAATATTTAAATAAAGGCCTATTTATTAAAGGTAGGTAAAAACTTTTTATATATATTTAATATAGTTTTTTTATATACTATTAAAGTAAATTAAAATATTATTAAGGTATATAGTAATATAATCTTTAAAGGCATCTCTTAATACATTATTAATATAATATTAAAATATAGCTAAAGCCTCTATTAAACTAAATAAGTATATTAACTATTTAAAAAGACTAAATTATATATAAAAGGCAGTTAAATATTTATTACTTTAAGCTACTTATAGCTAATAGAAGGTAGTGTATATATTTAACTTAATAAACTATTAAGCTTCTATAAAAGAGTGTAAAGTCTTCTTTATTAATAGAAAGGGGTAATAGTTTTAATTTATAACTTTATTAAAGGTATAATAGTTCATATAAAAGTATTAGCTATTACTTACCTTTTATATTAAAAGTATTAATACTATAGTTAATAAAGAGAATATATAAATCTAACCTTTATTTATTAAGTCTATAATTTATTTCTAAATCTTTAGTAGCTAGTCCTTTAATATATTATATAAAGGCGCCTATAGAATCTTTAAAAGGGAGCTATTTAGATTCCTTTAAAGATATATATAGTAGTTTATAATACCTTAATAAAGAGGTAAGAAGGATGCTTATTCTTTACTAAAGAGGTCTTTAAAATTATATAAATTAAATAATAGGTGCTATAGTATTTTATTAATTAATAAAATAAAAGGTTTTAAGGTAGTTACTAAAATATTATTAATCTCCCTTAAGCTTATTACTAAAAGTTATACTAGCTTTTATTATAATATAGTGTATTAAGCTAAGCTAGTGTAGACTAATCTTAATATAGCTATAGTAAATATTATAATAGTATATATTTCTACTATATAAATAATTAGTTTTAAATGCTTATTAACCTTAAAATACCTTTTAGTAAAGTAAAGTGTAATATTATTTTAAAATATTTATAAAAAGCTAAAAATATAGTTATAAAATAGTTTAAAGATAATATAAGCTATAATAAAAAATACTTAGCTATTAATATTTACTATAAAGTAGATAAGTTAAGTAATATATATATATAAAGTAAATAAGTATAAATAATTATTTAATATTAAAGCTATAATTAGTAATTATAGTTATAATAAATAAAAGCGCTATAAATATAGCTATTATATTAGCTTTTTATTTATAGTAGTAAAGCTATTATATTTACTATCTACTTATATAGTAATAAATAAAGACTTATTATAAAGGAGGGGTAGGAGAAATAGTAGTTCTTTTATATAGTTTTCTATTACTTTATATATAGTATTTAAATATATAGGCTAATAGCTAAAGTAAGTACATTTACTACTAATATTTCTACTACTAAAACTTAAGTAGTAAGGCTATCTTTTTTTAAATTAACGCTTAATTTATTACTAATAGGCTCTTTATTAAAGATTTTATAAATATATATACCTATAAGTGGTAGGGATAAATATACTAAATAAAGCTAGTATTCTTTAATTTAGTAGCCTATAACTCTATAATATAAATATTAACCCTCTTTATAGCGCTTATTAATAACTATTTTAGAAACCTATATAATATAGGTTAGTTTCTTTTTATTATTAGTCTTACCTTAAGAGAAAGTATATTATAAAGTATATTAATTATAAAGAGGTATTATAAGGCTAGCACTATTAACTTTAGTTATAGCTATATTACCTTTTATATTATAAGACTTATAACTTAATTAGTAGGCTTTAATATATTTCTTTAAATAGTAAGAGTTAATATTTAAAGTAATACTTTAGTAGCGCTTTATAGCCTTATAGTAGTTATTATAAGGTATATTATAGCTAATATAGTAATTATATATATATTTATTTAAAGCTATATAAAGCTTTATAAGTTTTATAATATTTACTTAATTAATACCTCCTATTAATATTAGCTTTTATTTAAAATAGATATAGAAGTCTATAAATTATTTATTTATATACTATTTAAGCTAATTAAGCTTAAAGATAGCACGCTCTTTTCTATAAAGGTCTATATATATTTTATTAAAGTATACTAAAAAGCGGCTTAATATATATATAAATATATATTTTAATTTAAAGAAGAGTGCTATATAGGTTTAAACCTTAAACCTTAGGTTTTAATAAATAAAGAACTATTTATTATAATTACTTTTAATAAAGTTAGAGTTTACCTTTAACTTATAAGCTATAAAGCTTTATTAAGCTTAATAAGTAGCTTTATTACTATTATATAGCGTTTCTATAGGTAATAGCTTATATTTAAGTTTTTTATAGTAAGGTATAGTTATTACTACCTTAATAATTATTAAGGTTATATTAAAGCTAGCCACTTCTATTATTAATACTTAGTAATAAAGCTTAGTAAGCTATACCTCTTACTACGCTATTTTATTTTAAAGGAATTATAATTTCTATATATTACTTAGTTAATTTATTTAGTTATTACTATTAGGGTTTATTATATCTATATTATTATTACTATAATAGTTAATAATTATTATAAACTAGCTTAAATAGCTTTTATAATTTAGTATTAATAGATTTATTATTAATTATAAAGAAGAGAGAGAAGACTTCTAAAAGAAGCCTCCTCGCTAACTTATATATTTTATATACCTTTAATATGCCTTAAGTGTGCCTCTATAGTTACGCTTTATAGGATATAATAAGATTGCAATAAGCCCCTAATAAGGATCTAAGCCACTAGCTCAAATCCATCACATTTTTTAAGTAAAAGATATAATTATTAGTTTATTTATAAAGTCTTTACTTAAAAAGTTAAGATTTAATAAAATATATTAATTAAATTTATACTTATTTAGTTTAATACTATAGAGTGTAAGTAGTTAGGATTTAATGTAAATCTAAATATTAAGGTAATATTTTATAACCTATATTTTATCTATAAGTGTTAATAAGTAACCTATATTAGTATATATATTTAACTAGTTATATAGGTAAGTTAAATTTAGTAAAACCTAAAAATATAAATAGAACTATACTTTAGATTATATAAGCTTACTATAATAAAGGGGTTAGACTAAGGATTTAATAATTAAAATATTAACTACTAGAGTTAGCAGTGCTACTAACTTAGAAAAAAAATAGTTTTATTTATTATAAGCTAAAAAAGTAAAGTAATTATTATAGTTTATATTAAAGTTTAAAAAGTAGTAGTTTAAAATTATATTTTTAGTATTAACTATATAAAGGGTATTAAGCTTATTATTATTTTTAGTAAAATTTTCTTTATTCTTTATAATATTTAATTTAACTATAATTTAGTACTACTTTTATAAGTATTTAAATAAAGCATTATATAAAGTAAAAGTTTAAAGATATTTACAATATATATTTATTTAAATTTAATTATTTATACTAATAAAATATATTTATTAATTAGGTTCTTTTAAAGTAAAGGGATTAACCTAAGCCTTACTTTAAGCTTAATTATACTATATATAATCTAAGTAAGGTTAATAAAAGTCTATATAGTAAACTAAATTAAATAGCTAAGGGTTTTATATAGAGTTTTATATAAACTTATTATATTTTATTTAAAGGTTATATATTTAGTTATCTTTATAAATATAATTATTATATAGGTAATAGTTTATATAGTATACCTATTATTATTAGTTTATTAAAGTAGAGAAATTACTATAAGCTTAAAAATTACTATATAAATTATTAGTAAAAGGCTATTAAGTATAGCCCTGCCCCTAACTATAATTACTATACTACTAACTAAGGTTATTTTAACGCTATAGGTTAGATAGGCTATTAGAGGCTACTTAATTATTCTATAAACTTAATTAATTTTAATTTTAGGTTTAATTTAAGTAATACTGCCTTTATTAATAAAGGTAGGATTTTAATAAATAGAAATAATATTTATTTTAGCCTATATATAGTTAAGGTTATTAGCTATAGTTTTAAAAGCTAAATTTTATTCTACTTTAAATATAAAAGGGTTAAAGAGTTAATAAAGGTTTATTATATAGTTAAAGGCTAGTATATAGAGTAGGTAGGAATAAACTTACTTACTATAGAGGAAATCTTTTTTTAGTTAAAGAGATAATAGTAAACTCTTTATTTTTAACTTTAATAATAAAATTATTAATTAAAGTCTTTATAAAAGGTAATAAAATAATAGCTTAAATAGCTAGTTTAAAGGATATATAGACTATTTAAAGCTAATTATAAATATTTTATTTAGTTAATTTAATATTATAAATAAAATTATAAATAAAAGTATTAATTATATCTCTTTAAGTATATTTTTATAGTATATATTAAGTGCTATAGATTTATATAAAAATCTTAGAAGTAGGCTTTTAAAAATAGTTAATTAAAATAGATAAAATAGTATTTACTATTATAATACTTATAAGTTATTATTTAATATTAGTAGTTAAATAACTATATTAATTTAAAGCTTAACCTTTAAAGTAAATAGTTTAAATAGTGTGATGGATTTAAGCTAGTGGCTTGGATCCTTATTAGGGGCTTATCGTAATCTTATTGTATCCTATAAAGCGTAACTATAGAGGCACACTTAGGGTATGCTAAAGGCATATAAAATATATAAGCTAGTAAAGAGGCTCCTTCTAAGAGTCTCCTCTCTCTCCTTTATAGTTAATAATAAATCTATTAACGTTAAATTATAGAAGCTATTTAGGCTAGTTTATAATAATTATTAACTATTATAGCAATAATAATATAGATATAATAAACCTTAATAGTAATAACTAAATAGGTTAACTAAGTAATATATAAGAATTATAATTCCTTTAAAATAAAATAGTGTAGTAAAAGATATAGCTTACTAAGCTTTACTATTAATTATTAATAATAGAAGTAGCTAGCTTTAATATAACCTTAGTAACTACTAAGGTAGTAATAGCTATGCCTTACTATAAAAAACCTAAGTATAAGCTATTACCTATAAAAATGCTATATAATAATAATAAAGCCACTTATTAGGCCTAATAAAGCTTTATAGCTTATAAATTAGAGGTAGACTCTAACTTTATTAAAAGTAATTATAATAAGTGGTTCTTTATTTATTAAAACCTAAGGTCTAAGGTTTAGACCTATATAGCACCCTTTTTTAAATTAAAATATATATTTATATATATACTAAGCCACTTTTTAGTATACTTTAATAAGATTTATATAGACCTTTATAGAGAAAAGTATACTATTTTTAAGCTTAATTAACTTAAATAGTATATAAATAAATAATTTATAGATTTTTATATTTATTTTAAATAAAAGCTAGTATTAATAAAAGATATTAATTAAGTAAATATTATAAAACTTATAAAGCTTTATATAGCTTTAAATAAGTATATATATAATTACTATATTAGCTATAATATACTTTGTAATAACTACTATAAAGCTATAGAGCGCTATTAAAGTATTACTTTAAATATTAACTCTTACTATTTAAAGAAATATATTAAAGCCTATTAATTAAGTTATAAATTTTATAATATAAAAGGCAATATAGCTATAATTAAGGTTAATAGTGCTAGCCTTATAATACCTCTTTATAACTAATATACCTTATAATATACCTCCTCTTAAAGTAAAACTAATAATAAAGAGAAACTAACCTATACTATATAGGTTTTTAAAATAGTTATTAATAAATATTATAAAGAGAGTTAATATTTATATTATAAAGTTATAGGCTATTAAATTAAAGAATACTAGCTTTATTTAGTATATTTACCTTTACTATCTATAGGTATATATATTTATAAAATCTCTAATAAAGAGCTTATTAATAATAAATTAAGTATTAACTTAAAAAAAATAGCTTTACTACTTAAGTTTTATAGTAAAGATATTAATAGTAAATACACTTACTTTAGTTATTAACTTATATATTTAAATACTATATATAAAGTAATAAAAGACTATATAAAGAAACTATTATTTCTTTTATCCCTCCTTTATAATAGGTTTTTATTTATTACTATATAGGTAAATAGTAAATATAATAAGTTTACTACTATAAGTAAAAAGCTAGTATAATAGCTATATTTATAGCGCTTTTATTTATTATAACTATAATTATTAGTTATAGCTTTAATACTAAATAATTATCTATATTTATTTACTTTATATATATATATTACCTAACTTATTTACTTTATAATAAATTTTAATAGCTAAGTATTTTCTATTATAACTTATATTATCCTTAGACTATTTTATAACTATATTTTTAGCTTTTTATAGATATTTTAAAATAATATTACACTTTACTTTATTAAAAAGTATCTTAAGGTTAGTAAGTATTTAAAACTAATTATTTATATAGTAGAAATATATATTATTATAATACCTACTATAGCTATATTAAAATTAATCTATATTAGCCTAGCTTAATATACTATATTATAATAAAAGTTAATATAACTTTTAGTAATAAGCTTAAAGGAAATTAATAATATTTTAATAACCGCCTTAAAACCTTTTATTTTATTAGCTAATAAAATACTATAGCACTTATTACTTAACTTATATAATTTTAAAGACCTCTTTAGTAAGGAATAGATATCTTCTTTATTCCTTTATTAAAGCATTATAAACTACTATATATATCTTTAAAGGAACCTAAATAGCTCCCTTTTAGAGATTCTATAGGCGTCTTTATATAATATACTAAAGGATTAGCTATTAAAGATTTAAAAATAAATTATAGACTTAATAAATAAAGGCTAAATTTATATATTCTTTTTATTAACTATAACGCTAATGCTTTTAATATAAAAGGTAAGTAGTGGCTAATGCTTTTATATTAACTATTATACTTTTAATAAAGTTATAAATTAAAACTATTACTCCCTTTTATTAATAAAGGAGACTTTACACTTTTTTATAGAAGCTTAGTAGTTTATTAAGTTAAATATATACACTGCCTTTTATTAGCTATAAGTAGCCTAAGGCAATAAATATTTAACTGCCTTTTATATATAATTTAATCTCTTTAAATAGCTAGTATATCTATTTAGTTTAGTAAGGGCTTTAGCTATATTTTAATATTATATTAATAATATATTAAAAGACGCCTTTAAAGATTACACTACTATATACCTTAATAATATTTTAATTTACTTTAATAGTATATAGAAGGACTATATTAAGTATATATAAAAGGTTTTTACTTACCTTTAATAAATAGGCTTTTATTTAAATATTAATAAATATACCTTTAGTGTAAAGAAGGTAAAGTACTTAAGGTTTATTATTAAAGTAAGATATATAATATACTTAAATTTAAAGAAGGTAGCGGCTATTTATAATTAATAACTGCCTATTAAGGTATATAGTATTTATAGCTTTTTAGGTTTTATAAATTTTTATTATAAATTTATCTCTAACTTCTTAAATTTTATTAACTCTTTTTTTATATTAATATAAAAGGGCGCGTTATTTATTTAATTAAGTAAGTATAAATAATTATTTTATTAGCTAAAGGCTGCCTTTATATTATACCTTATTTTTACTTAGTAGGATCTTAACTATAAAACTATAGTGGAAGCTAATTTATTTAAAGAGGCGCTTAGTAGCTACCTCTTTTAATATAATAAATTAAATATACTATACCTAATTATATATTACTTAGCACACTTATTAGCGCTTTAAAGGAACTATATAATCTATAATAAAGAGCTTTTTAGTATTATCTTTTATTTAAAGGTATAGTTAATAAAACTCTATAGTATTTTATACCTTTTTATAATTTTTATTAATTATAAAAATCTTAAATACTTTATTAGCCTATATAAAATATTTAAAAGATAGATATATTAAATAAAGACACTCTCTCTTTTTAATTTTTAATTATATTACTAATTAAGTACCTTTATAGTGTAACTTAATATACTTTTCTACTATAAATAAAATAAGTAAGGTTTAGCTATAGAATATTAAGCACTATTCCCTTTAATATTAATTATATACTTTAAAATACTAAATAAACCCTTAGTAATTAGTAATTATAATTTATATAGCTTAATAGCTACCTTATTTATATTTATATTATATATACCTATATTATTTATAGATTTATACTTTAAAGACCTTTAGTTTTAAAGTATTATAATAAATAAATTATATTTTATTAAATAAAAGTTAATTTAAAAAAGGGTATAATGTTTTTTACTTAAAGCTAATATTTAATAGTAAATAAAAGACTACTTTATTAATATATATAATATATTATTATTTTATAGCTATATTTAAATACTTTAATTTAAACTACTTACTACTATACTTATTTAATATATATATAACTTACCTATACTAAGTTATTTTAGTAAAAATACTATATTTTAAGCATTAATATATAAATATTATTAAAAAGGGATATTAAAAAATATAATATACTTTATATAGAATTACTACTATTATAGTAAGTAAAAGAGTTAATAACTTTAATAAAGCCTACTATAGCTTATTTCTACACTAAATTATTATTAATTATAGGTTTTAATAGACTTTATAATTAATTTATTAGTAGTAAATAAGGAATCTTTTAAATACCTTATAGTTATTATAAATTATCTTTTTAAATATATTTAGCTTAAAGTAATAATTAATATAGCTATTAAAGTGTATATAAAGCACTTTCTTTAATATTAGTAGTAGTTCTATAGGTTTCTATAAAGTATTATATTTAATTATAACTTTAATTAAATTAAGGGATTTTAAATAGCACTTTACTTACTAATAGGAATTAAATAGTTATTATTTATATTATACTATTTATAGATAAATAGCAGTATAAAATGTATTAACTAAGAAGTATAAGCTATATTATATATTATTATTACCTTCTTTTAGGATAATTAGCCTAAATATTTAGCTACTTATTAGCTTATATTAAATAATTAAATATTTAATATTATTAAAATAAGCGCCTATTATACACTTTATAGCTATAATATTAAGCTTCTTTAATATAACCTACCTTTTACTAAAAGTTAAGTATTATTTAAAGGGTATATAGTATACTTCCTTAATTAAATCTATATAAGTACTTAATTAATATAAGCTACTATTAACTTTATATAATAGTAATAATAAAATATAGTAAATTATAAGTGCTATTTATTTAAGTGTTTTATAGTTAGAGATTAAATCTAACTTAATCTTTACTATATTAAAATTAATTACCTATATTATAAATTAAATTAAATTATAGTAAAATACACTATTTTAAATATATTTACACTATTTACTATATATTTAAATATTTTAAGTAATATTTACTTAGTTTTTTATATAGACTTTATTAAATATATAGTAATAAATTTATTACCTTTTTAAATATATAAAGATTTTTAATTAAACCTATATTTAATTAATAATAATTTTAAGTAAAGATATTTTAAGTATAAAGTAAAGGAGATTTTATATATTTAAAATATATATAGCTATAATAAGAATTATAATATATTTATTAAATAGATAGAATATACTTATTTTATATAAAAACTATTAAAAAGTATATATAATATATCTATATTATATAACTTTAAGTTATAATAAAGAGATATATATTATAATAATAGTTTTATTTTATTAAAATAGAAATTAATTTAAGGTTATTTATAACCTTTAGTTTATTCTTTTAAAATAATACTTAACCTTTTATTTACCTTCTTTTAAAACCTTCCTTAACTATTTATTACTTATTAAAATCCTTTAAATTATAATACTTATAATAGTTTTTATTAAGCTTTTAAAGGGTAAAGGTTTATAATTATATAGTATAATTATTAATAGTTTAATATAGTAGTATTAATTTATAGTTTATATAGTATATTTAATATATATTTATTATTACTTAAAAAGGGGAGAGAGGGAATTATAATTAATAATTAAAAAGAGTTTTTAGGCTATATTAAAAGCATAAGCTAAAGATCTCTTTAGCTAAAGCAATATATTTATATACTACTTTAGTAATATTAATGCCTTTTTTAGCTACTTTTTTAGTAGCCTTTAAAAGGTTTAAAAATTACTAATTAAGATTAGTAAACTTAAAATATAAAATAATATAAATGCCTTTTTTATTTAATATATTTTTTATAAAGATATATAGTATTTAAATAATATAATTAACTTAAATCTTTATAACTATATTATAAATAGTATAGTAAAGGGTAGTATTTTTTATAAATAAATACTTCCTTTAAAAGTATTTATATTATTATTTTTTATAGAATAAATAAGCTTTACTTTACCTCTATAAATAATTAAATAGCCTATTTCTTACTATATATTTATAGTAAAATATATAGTATTTAATCTTTTACTCTTTAAATATAAAGGATTTATTATTTAAATTACCCTTTATTTTATAATAATTAATTAACTATAAACTATATAAAGGAGGTAAAGGGGAAAGGGGTAGAGTAGTAATAATAGATATTTTATTAATATTAAATAAGTTAATATTAAAAATTTATAATAACTATATTTATATTAATATAATAGTATAACTAAAGTATAAAGGAAAATAATAATATAAATATAAAGGTAATATATAAAATATAAAATAATAAATAAAAGGCTTCTTTTAAAATTTAAAGTAAAATATTTATTAAATAATATAAATAGTAAAAAAATAGTAAGTAAATAGTAAAAAGAATTTTAAAAAGGTTAAAAGGTATAAAAGGGAAGGTAAGAAAGGTAAATAAATAATAGTATAAAGGGGGCTTTTATATTTATTTTACTAATTTAAATAATTATAATAAACTAATACTTAGCTTACCCTTTATTTATTTTAATTAGCTTATTATTATAATTATAAAACTAATTTATAGTACTATAGTATTATTAAGCTTACTTTTAAATAACTATATATTAATATTATAAATAATATAAATTACTTATATAAATATAAGCTAAAGATAGATAAAGCTATAATATACTTACTTTACTATAAATAAATACCCTTCTATACTTAATAAGTAGTTAATAAAGTATATAGAAAAGACCTATATAATAGATTTAAGCTAGTAGCTTAGATCCTTATTAAGGGCTTATTATAATCTTATTATATTCTATAAAGTGTAACTATAAAGGCATACTTAGGGCACATTAGAGGTATATAAGATATATAAGCTAGCAAGGAGGCTCCTTTTAGGAGTTTTCTCTCTCTCCTCTATAGTTAATAATAAATCTATTAACGCTAGATTGCAGAAGCTATCTAGGCCAGTCTATGACAAATAGCTTAAATAGCTTTTTTACTATATATCTCTTAAAGATATTTAAAATAATTAGTTTAAGTATATATATATATATATATATATAGTTAATTTAAAGTTTAATATAAAATCTATATTAAATTTATCTTTAAAACCTAAATTAAAATATCTTATATCTATAGTATAAAGATTAGTTTTATTAAAGTAAGTAAAAGCTAAAAAGCCTAAAGAATAATTATTATCTCTAAGGTTTATAAATCCCTCTTTAATAGCGTTTACTATATTTTAATTAAATTAAGCTATATTTTAAAAATAATATAATATAGTAATTAATATCTTTTAAATAAAAGTTACTTTACCTATATAACTATTACCTTAGCCCTATAAGTTTAATATATTAGTAAACTTAATTAAATTAAAGGCTAAGGATAAATAGAGATTATAGAAGAAATTATATTTAAATAAAAAAGACTAAAATAAACCTAAGAGAGAAATATATATAAAAGTAACTATAGAGTAAAAATAAATATAAATAAAAGAGAGGTTAATATAAATATAAGTAAAAAAGTAGTTAAAAACTAAAGATTAATATATATTTATATAAGCTATTTTAAGTAAATATATTAATATAGAGAAGGCTAAAGGTTATATTAAAGATAAATTAACTAAATTAACTAAAATTAATTAAAGGGTAGTTATTTATTAAATTAAATCTATATTAAAACCTAAGATATTAGAGGTAATTACACTACTTAATTAAGTAATAATTAAACTACTTAATTTAGTTAAATAAATAAGCTTTAAATACTTTTTTAAAAATATAAAAGGATTTAAAGAAGTAAAAATAAAGAGAAGATAGGCTTTATATTACTTTTTAAATATTACTTAAAAAGTATAATTTATATTTTACTTAACTAAGAAATTATATACTTTTACTTTAATAATATTAAAAAAAAGAAAATATTTAGTAAAGTATTTAATAAAAGTATATTAATGCTTAATTAAGTAAATTATATTTAAATATTCTATATTAATAAATTAAAGAAGCTATTAAGCTTAAATAATTATAGTGTTAAGTAGATTTAGTTTAAATTGCTTAGATTGTAAATTAAGTTATAATGCTATAAAAAGTAATAAATTTAAGTAGGGAATTTAACTATAAATTTAATAAAAAGAATAAAGGGAATTATAAAGGAGATAATAAATGTAATAATATTAATAGTTATACTGTATAGTAGCATTAAAAAATGCCTAGTAAGGTTGTATATAATTATATAATTGCTACTAGCTGTGAGGAATATAGGATAAAGGATAGTTAGATTCCTCTACTCTAAGCCCTGTAGGCGGATCTAACTAGTACGAGTAGGGCTCCAACCCTAGTTATATGACACCGAGGCTCTAAGCCACCAGACCATATGCAGACTAGTGACTTGACACTTGGCATCAGCCACGCTGGCCAGTGGAGCGAGCTGGCTGACCTTCTTCGGAGAGAGGCTGACGGATTCTCAAATACAAAAGTTGCGTTCCTCTTGTGCATCCCGGCGAAGAATAAGAAGTATGTTCTCAAGCCAGAGGCTGACCAAAGCTTCAAGAGGAAGAAGGGAACTTGACGAGTCTCAATCCTCATAAATTCCATGGCATGTCAAGATACGAATGGGCATTTCGCTGCACCCGCTCGGATGTGACGTCGGATGTTCTTAGGCTCGAAAGGTCATGGCAGTTCCTTTTTCTTTCTGGTATTTATTAGCACCGTTGAATAAGGTAGCCCGAGTAGGGTAGGTACCTACTCATGTAAGTACTTAGTTTCGTCGTGGGCACGTGGAGCAGCCTAGGTACCTCAAGTACCTACAACCTACCTACTTCCTACTTCAAGGATGTAGGTACCTAGTAGTAAGTAGAGTTTTTTTTTTCTTTTGAGACAGTGTATTCTTCACAAATTATCCATCACTCGTGCGTCACTGCACATGAGATTTCAGGTCGCCCGAATTCAATGGTGCCTTTCAGGCGTGGCGCAGCTGCTCTGCATGCGGAGATTGTTGTCTCGCTCCCAATCTGTCTGTCCAGTCTGTCCAGTCTGTCTGTCCCTGCTCCTGCTCCAGCCAGTGCCGCTCTTTCCGTGCAGGGCGTTTGTCTGCCGGTGGCATCATCTCTTCTTGTTGCTGCAGGGTTGCGAGCTGCGCACTGGTCAAATCTTTGTTCCCCTTTGTCGTCTGGCACGGCTCAACGTTTATTTCCCATTTCCCCCTCCATGCATCCGCCGACGACAACGTTGTAGTTCCGCCTCGTCGTCGGATTTCGACTCGCACAGCCCGTCGCAGAAGAACATATCATGCCGTCTCTGATCTTCCTGCAGTCTGGTTGAGACTCTTGCTCCGCCATCTCCAGCCGTTCGGTCGGATCTCGGCAGCGCGCGTAACATGGAAGGAGCCAGCGGCAAGGGAAGAAAGTCCGGCCGGCACCTTCCAATCGGTTCGGCAACCGTGATGGCAACCATGACGGCCCCCGACGCCATTCATCGTCGTCACAGCCCGTCCTTGATTTTGCCCGATGGCCATCATCTTGCTCCGTCGCCTCCCGCGTGCGGGGCGTCAGCGTCGGCTGTCGAGGAGACTCAAGCACAGGTCGATGGGCCGCCGCCGTCCACGGAAGAGCAGACGTACAATGACAAGTACGTCGTGGTATATGACTTTGCTGGCCTAGGTATGTGCTCGTGTGGCTTCACGTCAGCATCATCGGGAAGAAAACGTGCCATTGCGGCCGTCCGGCCGGCCGGCTGACCAGACCAAGACTACGATGTCGCATCCAAGGAGTTCGCCCGCCTGCTGGACTGTCTCGAGGCAGCAGGACTGCATGCAGAAGTCCGTCCAGGCTATGACCAGACCATCCTGGTTTTTGTCAAGGCATCGGAGCAGTTATTAGGCAATGCCGTATACAAGCAAAGGTAAAGCAACGCACCTCTTAACCCAGCTGCACAAAGTCGCCCCCGACACTCCATTGCTCTACGGCCTGTTGACCTCGTATAATGCAGAGTCAAAGATTGGCTGTACGGGATTACCCAGTCACACCCCGGCGGTGACAAGGACACCGTTGTCAAGGCCCTCTTCGAATCGGAAGATCTACTTTCCCTCTATCATCTAATCCACTGGCCGAAAGAGCTTGGTGGTGCTGGCATCACTCCCCAAGTCGGGGACTGGCAACATGTCAAGTCCATGTTTCCCTTGCACAACGAAGCTGTCAACCAGTCTCTCTTGCGGCATTTAAGCAGGCGCATCATCCTGAATTTCGAAGACTTTGACGAGATTTACCACCTTCATGGCACAAAAGTGGCTTTTTACTTTGCATTTCTCCAGACGTACCTCATGTTTATGATCTTTCCGGCCGTCACGGGTCTCATTACTTGGTACTTTCTTCCAAAGTACTCGCTATCCTACGCCATCTTGACAGGCGTCTGGTGCACTGTCTTTGTGGAATACTGGAAACTCCAAGAGATAGACCTCAGTATTCGCTGGAAAGTTCGGGGCGTCAATAAGGTCAAGGTGAACAGGCCGAGTTTCAAGTACGAAAAAATCATTGTCGATGAGAACGGCCGCACAAAGCACTACTTTCCCAAATGGAAACAGATTTCACGCCAGCTACTTCAGATTCCATTTATTTTGCTCTCTACCCTCGCGTTGGGCCTCATCATCTGCGCCTTTTTTGTTGTCGAAGTATTGATTTGTGAGACGTATGAAGGTCCTCACCAATTCATTTTGGTAAGCATGTGATAGTCCCCCACAGAGTCGCCTGAATAGAAGAAGGAAGAAAAAAAAATCATCAAGCTGATCAATTACCAGGAATACGTGCCCACTATACTGCTCGCCGTTTGCATTCCCCGTATATCCTCGGCCCTGGAAGGCGTCGCTACTGCTTTGACAGAATATGAAAATCACCGTACCGCCGACGATCATGAAATGTCCTTGACACTGAAACTCTTTGTACTCAGCATCATCACCAATTATCTTCCTATCCTGTTGACCGCATTTGTCTACGTGCCCTTTGGGGATGAAATTATCCCTCACATAAAGCAGCTCCTGGAACAGTTGTTTCCCACGTTCACAAGTAGCCTCGTTTTTCGGCCATTCCGACCAGATTCGGATCGACTTCGCACTCAGGTCATTGCTCTTACGGTAACAGGACAACTATCGGATTTCTTCGAAGAAAATATTCTTCCGTTGATCAAGTACAAACTCATTGACTGGTATCGCGACTTTCGCCGAGCGTATACGAGAGACACCATGCTTATCACGCTGACAACGGACGACCCCAACGAAGCGGACTTCCTGAAGCGAGTTCGAAACCAGTCGATGCGTTCGAAATACAACGTGCAGGATGACATTGCCGAGATTGTGCTTCAGTTTGGCTATCTTGCATTATTCTCGCCCGTTTGGCCATTGATATCCATGGGGTTTCTGGTCAATAATTTTATAGAACTTCGCTCCGACTTTGCCAGGATTTGCATTGAGCACCAGCGTCCCACGCCGACGCGGTCCGACGGTATTGGACCGTGGGTCACGGCGCTTGAGACACTGACTTTGCTCGGCAGCATCACCACGGCCGCCATCGTCCACTTCTTTGGAACAAATAGTGTCGGAGGCGGCAGCTGGACAACGCTCCCCATCACCATATTCTTCAGCGAACACGCGCTTCTGATGCTGCGATCGTTGACCAAGTGGATATTCGAGCGATATGGGTCTGACGAGATTCGGAGAGAGCGCAATGCGAGATATGCCCGCCGTCTGCATCATTTGGAACAGATTGAGCACAACAAGCAGGCTGGTCTAAATCTGTCACGGGAGGAAAGGGAACGTCGCAAATCGGTGCTTATTTCAGGCTCGGAAACCTTCTGGACGAAGCAGGTGGAAGATGGAAGCAGCGCGGCAGCTGGGCTGAGCTTGATCAACCTGGCGAGACAATGGAAGAAGAGCCAGAGTGACAAGAAAAAGGAGTAGACAGACAAGTATGTACATATGTGATGCCATGGTCAACACGGTGGACGTGATACATGTCCAAGCCAGGCTTGTTCCGTGTGCTTTTGGTTGGCTAGGCGTGTCTTGACATTCATTCCCCATGCTCATTTCTGTCATGTAAACACGAGAAAAAAGCGAATTCATGTAAGCGCTTTCGTCGCGCATGACTGCGGGGTACAGGGGCACCGGTACGGGGAAAGGCTGTTTGTGGGTGGTTCGGGATGGGAACGAGAAGACTGTTGGGTCACGCGGTGGATGAAGTCTCTGACAATCCGTCATGTTGGCTATGGCGGTGCGTTGGAATGGTGCCCACACGGGGGTCAAAGCTTCACGACCATGTACTCTAGTGTTTGTACGGTAAATAAATTCTATCGTCCAAGTCTGCTCCGCCAACTTGCCTGCAAGGTGCGGATGACTGGGGGACATACTTGTACATCGGCTTGGTAAAATAAAAATAAAAATGGCATAATAACAAAGAGGGACGGTTTACCATCTAGGCTGCTATGCCCGGCATGCTCGTTGTGATTTCGACAGCGCCCACTCCCTTGGTCATGTCCTCAACCTGTTCAACCGAACCATCCGAACTCGTCGCCTCGTCGCCGGCGGCCTTGTCCGTCGCTGGCTGGGAGTACCATGCTGTCTCCAAGCCAGAGCGGATGATGCCCTGGCGGTCATAAAGTGAGCGGGCCCGGACATACTTGTCCAGCTTCCAGTAGTTCTCCTTCAATTGGGTAGCCAGAACGTCTCTCTTGGCCTTGTGCTCCTTGCCTCGAGCACTTTCAGGGTCGGCAATCCACTCCCTCGTCGAAACCTCGAATTCGGCGACGAGTTCGTCTCTGGCCCTTTGCACCGCGTTCCGGGCGACAGTGTCACTCATGGCGTCATTTTCTCCAGGGACGGGCTCGGTGTACGTGTATTCCCAGTCCTCATCGCCGCCGAGCTCCTTGATGATCTGAGAAGGATGGATGAACTTCTCGAGCCCCTCACGGCCGTAGGTCAAGTGGACTTTGGCGGCGACAACGGGGTCAAGCCATGCTGAGATGATTTTCCAGCAAGCTATGACACACAGTCAGTGATTTGAAAACTGAGAAGGAAAAA